>KN499053.1:33033-46980 GCA_000787155.1 Scartelaos histophorus | reverse complement strand
CGTGGCTTGAGTGCTCAGGAAACTGTATCAGAAAATGGATCTGTTATTAAGCGGTTTTTGAGTTTACAATTAACAAAAAGTAAAATAAAGTCACAATGGGTAACAATACAGAAGCACTGCTATATAACATAACAAATCAGGTATTAGAATATTGTCACACACTAAAGTCATTTTGTTCCACAGCTGGTTGAGCATAAAGGTGAGCTCAAGGTGAAGGTATGAGTTTTGCTTGAGACAAAATAGTGGAAAGAACTTTGTTGGACATGGTCTCCAGAAATATGCCCATATAGGTGCTAAACGTATGGGGACAGTCTGGAGGCAGTGCAGAATCCATCTAGTGTTATATATGCTCCTGCTGTCCTTTTATGGAACTTAAAAATGTGGTGGCACTCTCAGGTCGACTTTTTGAGCAACGTGTCAAAACTCTGTCGCAAAATTGTAGTGAATGTTGTGAAGAAAAAAAGTATGGTTTGTGTGACCCTGACGGCCTGTGCGGGGCTGGATGGAAAACAGGTATTAGCTCCATAGATCATGTAAAATTAGCAGCAGGAGCCTGTGTCAGTCCGGGCGTAGGCACTTAATCTTAGACTTTTGGCAGACTGTTGCCTTAACAGGTCAAATGATATCTATAAATCAAAGATGCCCCGGCGGAGAGCGAGGAGAGCGCAGGGAGAGAGGGAGATGCAGAGGGGAATGAGATCGCAGCCATAAAGCCTCACCCGAGGAAATAATCCAGTCATTCATAAAGGATTAAAACCTGTAAAGAAGATTGATTGCCTCTTTTTCTCCTCTCTGCTCAATGTAATCCCAGATTAGAGAAACCTCACGGGGTTAGATTTTAAGGAAATTTACCCTGGATTAATGGAGGAGGGCAGCCATCTTTTGTGATTGCTGAGAATTTTGCCAAGGAAAAAATGCACCTCTGTGCCCTCTCATCATTCATCCATCTAAATGTTTTTCTTCATACTTTCCACTTATTTATTCTGTCATTCTGGAGGAGCATTTGGACCCAAAATACACTCTTCTTCAGTACTTTATGAAGATGTGAGTCTGGTCACTAGTGAGTTTCCAAATTTTCAAATGGACGTGATTGACAGGTGGATTAGTCAATCAAGGACATGCATGCTCCCCCCGCAAAAAAAATAAAGGAAAAAATATCACAGGGGAATGAAAAACATTGCAGATTTCCACAAAATCAATTAGCAAAGCACTTAACTCTAAGGTGGGATAAAGTTGATTTTATTTGTAAATCATGTCTCACCGCTGAGCTCTTTTGTTTCACATGGTTACTGAAAAAAACAAAAAAACAAATCTGATTGCATGATCACGTTTGACTGGACTTGAGATTCGGTGGAGGGTGTGGAGACCAGACTGATATTGATCTGTGTAAAAAAATACAGAGGGATATCATTCTGAATTTCCAGGCAAGAGGAGCATGGGTTGAAATCTGCAAGTCTTTGAATTCCATGTGGAAAGGGATTGCACATTTTGGTCTGATTAGCCAAACAATATCTAAAAAAAAAAGTTCAATGACAGATAAAAAGCAAAATAAATATATTTCCAAACCATTTACTTACAGCAGAATTTGTAACCTTTAATGCATATGGACTTTTTACAGTGGTACTGAGACATAAGCAGTGGTTGAAGCATAGCACTGTATCTTTCAAATGGTCACTTCTTCAATCTTTAGTTTTTGATATTAGTTTTTAAATTTGTTGGGAAAAGAGGAGGCTAAAGGGCTGCATACTGCATCATTTTCTCATTTTCTTTTCTCTGTTATAATGTTTCCTCATCACAACCACATCACCTGGAGATGTTAGGCTTATTTAGTTCTTCTCTCAAACTGATCATATATGTAATACAGGAAGTGCTGGTCACAAATCATTTGGGTAATTTCAGCAATGGCTTTGTCTATCTCTGCTGAACAAAAGGTAAAAGGAGCAGTTAACAAAAACTACTGCTTCGTGACATCACAAAATGGCACAGAGCATTTTGAGACTATTAAAAAGGGTTACTCAGACATGTGCAAATGAAACAAAACACAGCTCCAGATATGTTTTTGAGGAGGTAACAACATTATAGCACGGTTTAAAGCTCACAAGAATCAAATTTGTGCAATACAGGATATTTAATGAACACAAATTACATGCTATAAACATGCCAGATTGTAGCCAAGGGTTATTTTTCCATCTGTTGTTTTTGTCCAGCACTCACAATCCCCAACACACTCTCTGTCATACCCCAGTGTACGTCAATACTATGACTAAAGAATAGAACAAGTGGCTTTGGATTGACAGATAAAACTAGCGGGTGAAGAGACACATTAATGATATGTAATCACAGAGTCTACTGCAGAGTCTCGGCGCTGTCAGGCCAAACCAACAGGAGCTGCTGATGGAAATGGAGCTTGGTGGGACCTCCAGTGAAATGCTCCAGCACCCATGGAACTAATTTAAAGTCCTGGTTTAGGGGCTGTCACGGCGACGCCTGTGACCACCGGTGATCTGGGCACATTTAACGGCCCCGGCAGCTGCCACCACGCTGACAGGCAGGTCCACCACTGAATGATTACATACAGGGCTGGAGTGAACTGTGATCTGGTGAACTTTATTCTCCCTGGCAGCCCCGACGTGCAGTGCATACCCCCGTGTAGCCCCCATTCCCGGGCCACGCGCAGCCACCTCCATCTCATCCATTAACACCACCAAGACATAAATAACCCTGAGAGCTGATGATTTATTGATTCTGTGGCACCTCTGAAGATGAAAAAATAAATATGTTTTAGTGGCATCTCAGACAGTGGCAGAGAAACTTTCTTTCTGTGTTCAGGCGACAGTATTTTGTGTCCAGGTCTGCACTCCTGAACAACTGGACTAATCTCAGAATCTTCTAAAATTACAAATTGTCACCTCAACTTGGCATGTTCAAGAGCGAAACTCAAAACCATTCTCAAGTCCAACCATATCATGCCAAATACTTTTATGAGTTTTAAAATGGTTTTCCCTCCTTGTTAGCTTAGAGAGGTATGCATCTTGAGTTGTTTATGCATGTTTGAGTAATACTGTATTTGAAGGCTGAGTGCTCATAAAATTTCCAAATAGATCTCATATATCTGCCCACGGCTCTGTACGATGCAGTTCGATTAAGTGTTGAGTTAGAGTGCGTAGAGTTAAAACAAATGTTATGTATATAGCAAATATTAAAAAGCATGAAAATGATTTACTTGCTGCTGTAAAATATAGCTATGAAGAGGTGGGAACAACAGCACCAAGAACCGATTATAATCTTAATATATGATTTCTTGCAGTTTAAAAGATATTTAGCCAAGTTTGGGACCTGAACAAAGATTAAAGGTCCCATATTAGCCAAAAATTAACTCTTTTGAGCTTTAAACCATGTTGTTACCTCATAACAAATATGCATGGGGTGTTTTTTTACCTTAACCCTTTATTATTTGTCTGTCTACATCTCCAAAAAGAGAAGAAATCAGCCCAAATATGCAGGGTTTGAGTGTGAATGAAACAAAACTCCCCATGTTTTTGATGAGGAAACTACATTATAACATAGATCAGAAAATAGCGTAATATACAGTTACATGTAAAACTGTCTCTGGATATAATAAAATATTCAAAAAGGCTATCACACTCCTGCCCATTCCTCATACTCGGAGCGTTGAGCCGGTTTGACAGGAGTCTTGCATCAGGAAAAGGCAAATGAGCGACAGGTGCTAGTTCAGTCATTGCTGTGTAGCTGTCAACCGCTGTGAGTCTAAGTGAAGAGTGTTTAAAGAATCTCACTCAAATTTATCAGCGTTTTACCGGGGAAGGAGCCGCCAAGCTTTTTCCAGATTAATCAGCAATTACCTCAAAACGGCACATTTCTCAAGTGGGAACATATTAGTGGCTCCTCAAGAATTACTGCACTGATTTCAAAGAGACAGCCCTCTCAGTTTGATATGAAAACACAGAATGGAAAATGAAGAGTAATTACCAGGAGGGCTTTCAAAACCTGGTAATTAAAGGGACACGTGTCACTGGCGGCAGCTCGAGGTTTGTCGTATGTTTTTCTACTCAGTATATTGAAGTATGCATGGACGTATAGAAAGCGACAGTTATGGGAGGGACATTTATATTTCGCAGTTTGAAAATAAATCATTGCTTTGGAGGTTGTAAAAATGTGTGTATTACGTATTTGTTAACATGAAGAGGCAATATCTCATCAGGAAAAAAGTAGAGTGTGCATATTCTACTATTTTTTTATTTCAATATAACAATGACAACTCCAAAATGTGTCCAACTGATGTCTTTCTAAATAAATAAAACTACAATTTATGTAATAGTATTCCTACTCTATAGTGACACATACATTTAAAGGTCCTGTATTATGCAGCATTTAGCTTTAAGCCATGTTTTAATGCTGTTATCTCCATAAAAACATACCTGGAGCTGTGTTTTTGTTTCATTCATCAATGTTTGAGCAGCCCTTTATTATTAGTTTCCCAACATTTGCAAATTAGCACCTTCTACCTTTAGTTCAGTAGTTCAAAGTTCAGTAGAAATGAGATAGTCAAATGCTGAAATTATCCAAATGATTCTTCTCGTGAAGGTGTACAGATTGTACAGAACACAGTGGAGCATGTCCTGTATTACCAGTGTTTTGCAGAGTGTTTTCAATTGAAGAGAAGAACTCCTAAAGCCTAAATATGCAGGGTCTTAAGCAAAAGTGTAAATGAAAAACAAAGCACAACGCCATGTCTTTGATGAGGAATCCACATTATAACATAGATGACTATTCTGCATAATTTGGGCCCTTTAAACAATCTCATCAACTGAATAGTAGTTGGTAGGTCGTTCCTTTTCAGTAACATGGATCAAATGAACATATTGCATTGCCTGTCACTGCTTTTGAGAACTGCGAACATCTCTGTTGCATGGCAAAAGAAAGCTATCACATAAGAATTCTAACCTGTCTACCTGCAAATCTCTCTCCATCTGTGGATTAGGTGTAAGTCCTCCCAAATCTCAGGCTGGGGCTACATCAGAGGATATGCAGTGCCAGGGAAGTTACGTAACTCATTAAGAGCACAGCGTTCTCTCCCGGGCCACAGCCTCATCCCTCTAAACTTACAGCCTTTGAGCAAATAAAGCCATAGCAGAAGACTGAACTATGAGACAGCAGCAAACTCCATAAGACCTTCTGATCTAACAGCTGGGTTTCAAACAGAGGGCAGCTCACCATGTTATTAGCCACATTACACTGGTACTTCTGAGTGCTAATCAGCCATTTTATTCAGCATCGTGAATGTATTTGATGAGTGGCTATGAAAAAGTTTCAAAAAGAAATTTAAACCTAACTATATAGACTTTGTAATTATCTACATTCGAAAGCGTAATTACCGTCTGAAAATTTCTTGCTCAATAATTTGCCAAGGTGACAGTAAGTCATTTGATTCCCCAGATCCAGTAACACAAACAGCAGTCACTCCCCCACTGCCCTGAAGTGAAGAAGTGAAGGAATGACTCACCAGATTGTTATAGGCTTAAGGGAACTGGTGCTACAATTAATATTCACCCCAAATAAGCAAGCGCAACAGCCCCTCTGGCCCTGCCCTGCTATAATGACATAAAATCTATAGATACTTGCTGGGTTCCTTTTGCATCTTTTCCTCTTTAGATTTAGCAATATAAATTAATATAATGGGCGGTTTGCAGGGTCTAAGCTGATTTTCTAAACATTATGACCAAAGTGTAAGTATGACTACATGGTTTACCTGCACACACAGATCAAAGAGTTGTCATGACACTGTAGACTAACTGACAAACTTCATATTGTCAAAATAAACTTTATTTTTTTGTAGCAGCTTGTCCTTGAAGAAGACTGAGCTCCTGGGCCTCCGTACCTGTCTTTCACTGAACATATTAGAACAACATTGCTATGATTGGCACTGTGCATTAGCAATCTCCTCCCAAGCCTTTCCCCATTGTCATTCTACGTGCTCGCCAGTCTGCAGTGTTCCCTGAGTCTCTGTGAAGTGCCATGACAACACGCTGCAGAAACCTGAAGGCCTCCTCAGTCAAGAGGCCCGTGCTCGCCTCTGCACATGACTGCTCCCCTTCATCTATTTTCATGAAGGAAAACAAAAGGGCAGATCGAACAGGGGATAAGGCAGTGCAGCTAAACATGCCTCAGAGACCCCATGTACATGAGTGGACAGGGCCTCTTTCCACACAGAATCATGATAATAATATTACAGACTGACTTAAACTACAACCTATACTGTGGTTCAATTACTCAACAATTAATGCTCCACCTTGTACTTTGACTTTGACAGTCAAATTCCCCAACTATATAAACAGGGTATAGAATGGCAGAGTTACACAACAGTCTTTGGAGTAGTTCAGTTGGTGCTTGTCCTTTGATTCGAACATCATTGGTTCAAATCCTGCAATCAACATAAGGTCATATGCACCAACCCATAAGTTGGTGGTGTGATTCCAGTTAACACTGATGAATACAGTAATTTTATACTTGGGCAAGACACTTAACTCACCTTGCCCCTAGTGTCTGTGTGCACTGGTGCTTTGCTGAAGCAAACATAACCACGAGCAAAGCTGATTATCTTACAGGATAGAAAACCACACTATAAACGTGACCATTTACCATTTTAAATACTTATAATTTATTAATAATGTTTCAGGTCAATCAGACAAGGTTGGAGTATAATTTTCTTTAAGTTAGAAAAAGATGGGGCTATCAATCTGTCTGTCTGTCCAGCCATCACTAATCTCACATTAGACAAGGGGTCTAAAGTGTAAAGCTCAAGGACACAAGAGCAGAATCCATAGGTTGGAGATGAACCCATCAACTTTACAGTTGCTATCCACCACCTAAGCCACTTTCTCCCCAACATATTTGTAAGTATTTCATGAGGCCCAGTGCCATTTCTGCAAATTGTAACTACCCCCAACTGCATATGTTGATTCCAAACGTGTTCTCTTTGTGTTTGTTTAACTGATGCTGAAATTGGAATTTGGAGCGTGGAGGGCCTCTGTAACTTTCTGCATCCCTGTGGAAGTGTTTCTAGAACCAAATGCAAAGTGACTGTCCACGCCTCAGTGCTTCATACAGAGGTTATGCAGATGTGATGTGGCTGTATTACAGTTGAGACCTGATGACTATTGTATGTCTTGTGCTTATGCAGTAGCAGAGCCTCTGTGAGTTGCCTTCTGCCTTCAGGCACCATCAGCACTCGGCCCCATTTAGACCCAGCCCCTCTTCTCAACTCACCAGCTGGTTGCTAACTAGCCTGCATCCTCCACGCTACCTGCATTGCTAATAGGAACCACTGCTCTCGATCTCAGCACAAATGACTTGCTTCCCTCCCATCAATTTAATTTCAGCAAAGTAAGGTTTCCATCTGTCAAACAATCATTATACCCAGACAAAACATGCTTTCTTTTGCCTTAGCAAAAATCCAGCACTGTGGTCATTAGCAATTGAGGTAAAATGCAATGTTACTTTTCCGATGTTACACACTGTGGCATTTAACCTTTCCTCACCATGGCGATTAGGCAGGTGAAGCCATCAGCCTAAGCAAAACTGTTGACTGTAAAAAACTATAAAAACCTATCTAGCAACTTTATTTACCCTCTTTTACCCCCCCTTCCCCCATTATTGCTGTTAGTTGGACAAAAAGGGTGAGGACAAGGAAAATGGCAAATCATCTCCAGTACAGTTCATATGTTAATTAGCAGTGGTCTTTACATAAAAAGCATAAGTAAAGTAAAAATACAGTTTTTAACAGTAGGCTGCAGTGCACTATGAATTGCATGTGAAAATCAAAATGTGAAGAACTATTTAAATGACATAAAACAAGAATTGGATATTAACTCCACCATGTATTCCATTGATACATCTTTAATCAGCTATTACTTTGAATGCTTGTTTCTCATCACTGGAGGTTTTACTAGGCTTCTGAATGTCTATTTGACTTGTGAAGCAGATAGAAGAGTGCATGTGGGTTGTGAAGGGTGCCTGGCTGTTACTGAAGATAATCTGGAATATGAATGTGGAAGTGCTTTTAGCTGGTGCACCCTCTGCTTCAACCTTGCCCGGAGCGAGTGCAGAAAGAGGGCAGGCTGCCTGGGGCCTGGCCATGTCTGAGTGATTAGATAAAGCGCGAGAGGCCAAGAGCTGGGAGCTGCAGCCAACATCCTGCAGCAGTGACCGCTCCCAAATGACAGCAACGCACTGGACGCCTATTGTTAGCACCTTTGTGTTATATGATTTCACTAACACACATAACAATATCAGGACATGCGAGGCAGCTGCACTGAAGAAACTGCTATGAAATGATGAGTAAAAATGCAGTAACAACTTCACCGTGCACTAGTCATTGTGCAAACTGGCAAACATAACCACATTCAAAACATAGAAACTTCTTAGGCCATTTTATTCATTTATTTTAAAGAGGTGCAATAGACCTCTTCTGGTGGAGGTCTGCCACATACTTGCCCCCATGGACATGTTTTTGCTTTGCCAAGAATGTTCGTGTGATTGTGATCTGTGGAGATGAAATGTTTCACAATTATCATGGCCAAAATAATTGTGATTAACAATTATATCATGATACATATTAAAATAGCTGACAATTAAAACCATTATGGATATGAATAATTATAATTTTAGTATTATAAATAGGTTCCAAATTTGAACCATGACAGAATTGTACTTTAAACACAACAATGATCTAGAATGATGAGCTATATCTTCTGATGATATGATGTTCTATAAAATATCCCAAAAACAGTTACCGTCAACCCGATCTATGTTCTCCCCAGTTCTGTTCATCCCTGTCCTTCTCTACTGCTGAATCCCTGATCCACACTTTCATCACCTCCAGATTAGATTACTGCAATAGCATTCTTTCTGACACACCTTCTAAAACAGTAAGCTACAACAAATCCAAAATTTTGCACACCCAGTCCCATGAACACATCACCCCTGTCCTCAAGAACCTGCACTGGCTCCTCATCCCTCAGCACATTCATTTCAAAGTTCCCTTCATCGTCTTTAAAGGCGTCCAGAACCAGGGCCCCTCCTCCCTCTCAGTCCTACTGCTCCAACACACTCCTCCCTGCCCCTCCTCTCCTCCCGTCCTTCCCCTGTAGGACCAAGCTCCAAACCTGGGGAGAGCCTTCGCCATCGTCGCCCCCACCCACTGCAACTCCCTACCTCAGCAACTCCGTGACTGCATTGACCATCTTTTTCTCTATTTCATTCACTGTTTTTATCTTTACTGTATTATTTGTCTATTGCTCTTTTGCCTTTTAATATGTGTTTTGTAAAGAGTCTTTGACACTCCTGAAAAGTGCTATATAAATAAAATGTATTATTATTTTTATTAACCCTTTTTATCACAACAACAACAACAAAAGTGTATTGTCCCATCCCCAGTGGAGAATGCATTATTTTCAAGTGATGCTATAAAACAGATGCTGATTTGGTAACTTTACTGTCATACTGTGGAATATTACAGACTAAGCAATAGTGGGTAACAGAAAACTAGTGGACCACTAATATTGACATTGAGTCTATTAAAATGTATAACTAAATAATTCTAACAGTGTACAGCTTGGTTGTGTTTTTTACATTTTTCCTCTTTTTGAATATTGTTTGTTTAAAATAGTTTTGTCAGTGACATTTGAAGGAGGCCGGAATGGATATTTTGAACCCAATAATCAGCCTATACACCCAGTGTCACCATAATGGGATCACTGCACAGAAATAAGATTTGCAGTTATTTACATAAAAACGAATTCATTTTCCAAAATAAAACCTTAAGTTCATTTGTGTCAGTGCCCTGTCCTCACCTTGACGAAACAGCTGGTCAGGGTCCAATCTTACATATTTCATGGGACCTAAGTGTAGCATTTCTGGCCTGTTTTATGATAATCAGATTCACTGAGGTGTCAAATACAGCTCAGAGTGAATCCCCATCTCCTGCTCAGGTCAGGTGAGAGCCGCTCCTCCTCCACACAGCAGATGTTGGACATGACAGTTAGGAACCAGTGCACTGCAGCAAAACAGTTTGGCCTGTTCTGACAGGAGCTCTGTGACCTGCTTCACAGCCCCATCCCAAACAAGACCATGGATAAAGTTGCAGAAACCAGGTCATAACAAATGCATCAAATGTAACTGAAATATTTTATTTAGAAGGAAAATCTTAATAGAAGGTTTAGCTGGACCAATGATTTCAATGGTGGGAAAACTGTTTGTTCTACAGTACATCCCTAAACTTCTGCAAATTGTGTCTGTGTGTCTGTTTGTGTAAATTGTCTATTTTGTGTCTGTGTGTGTGTGTTTATTTAGATTTTTATTTTATTTGGACTGTTACAATTTTAGTTGTTTGGCCAATATAATAACATTTATTCTCCAGTTAGTTGTCTTTTCCTGAATATATTTTGAAAACCTGCTAAGAGAGATTTCAGTATGCATGTAAAGCTGTTATCCATCCATTAAATCAAACCCCCAGGTGTTCGGAAACATTGTGAAGGGAAAATGCGAAAATCTCAACAACAGCAATATCGTGTTCAGCTGTAAGCCCTTTATTTTTTCTGAAAGCTGGCTATCAAGCAGAGACAAATGTTTTTTAATAGGATTCCCAGCACAGTAAACCGACAGTCACGGACCTCACGGTTGTCAACAGTGGATGCTCAGGGGACTCTTGATAGCAGGGATGAAGCGCAGCTCGCCAGAATCCTTGTCTGTCTGATCAGATGGTTTTAACGGTTTTGGAAGTCCACATGCATGAAGATAGTGACTTTAAAGGATCCAGGGAGGAATACATATGTTAGTGAGACAATTTACATAACCATTTTGAGCATGCAGACAGAGTTGTTGTGCAGAATGATTGCATGTATAAACGGTCCATATAATGACAATTGCACAACAACAATTGCCATGCAGATGCAAAGCCATTTTCCAGTTAATTGACAAATTGTAACGATGAAAAGTTATTTGCGCGAATTTCTGCCAATGCGTCCATGCTCCAGTGCCCATAGGAAGAGCACCATCTGCACAGCATTCCACAAACATTTAGCCTTTTTATTGTGAGACGAACGCAATTGTGACGAGCCTGTTTCATTATAAAGCGTAATGAGGGAAATGCTTTATCTCAGATTGACTGATGGCGTTCTTGTTTTGTCAATGATGTAGACCAATATATTGAGTTAGATCACTTATACAAGCGAGAGCCTTCGAAAAGTTGAAAACATTAGGGTATTACACCTGATAAACAAATCAAAGGAAGAAGCAATTAAAATAGACTGTATTGCACTCGGGTTGGACAATATGGCGAAGAAAAAATGACAATTTTTTAAAAGTTTCTTGGCTATGGGATAGAGGAATATATAGTGTTTTGTTTGTTTGTTCTTTTACATTATAAGTTGCAGACTTTTCTGGAATTTATTTCTTCCACTACAGTAGCTTAGTATATTTGACAGTATTGTTCATTTAACCTACATAAGAATTTCTATAGTATTTGATGAATCTCAATCTCACTGCTGTATTTGAAATGTGGGAAAAGATACAAACAAGGACTTTATAACAAAACAGGAAGAGATTGTAACCTTGAACAAAAAAAAACCTTATCAGGGTCTAGATGTGGAATCTTTATCTGCACTCTCAAAGTTTTGTTTTTTTTCCATTTAATTACAGTTTTTGTTGTCCTAGTATACTTGGACAAATCAGTAAACACTTTTAATTGAATTTCAAATTATGTTCCTTTAAGACATTCATTAATCATCTATAGCAATCCCCCTTGGCAGATGTTTGCTTAATTTCCCCGTCTGCTAGAGTCATTTATTTCTTGAATAGCGCTGAAGATGTAAGAAAAAAAAAGTGCATTCCTCCATGTCGAGATGAACTGATAAATAGGGAAGATACGTTGCATACATGTAAACTCCGATCTCCCTTTTAAGATGCACACCTAGATATGCGATTTGTTGCATGTTATTGTGCCTACAGAGGCCCTTGGGGAACCCCACATGGACACGATTGGCGCTATACCACACAGATGGATATGGCCATTGAATACCTCCAGTGAATAATCTTCTCATTACTTATCATGATGAACTATGGCATGCAAATATCAATAAGGGACCACAGCGAGGCAATCCAATTAAGGCCTAAAAGTAGGAGCCTCATTAGTGCTGAGTCTTTGATAATGCAAATGACACCTGGCTAGTAATCAAGCCTGGAAATAAATGGTCCTCCAAAATCCATGACCGCAGGTGATCCGGTCTACCTGTGTGTGATTAAGGACTGGAGTAAACACTCCTTTGAATGAAATTTAATGTAAAAAATGTGTTGGTGATAATAAGGAAAGAGAAGACTAGATTTTCAGTGATAAAAGTGCTGTGTAGGCTTTTGTCGCATTATAAATTGCTGGATAAAAAAAGGCTTAAGGGAAAAAAATAATGATTAAAACCAATAAATTATGCAAAAATATAGCCAAAATGAATGGAAATTATTCACTGCTGTTGTTAAAGGTGGATTTAAAGTAAAATATGTACGCTTAAAACATCCTTCACCAAAAGTCTTGTTTATTATTAGCACACTGAGACCTCAAAACACAGCAAAGGCATTCATTCATCTTGCTAGAACTTCAAGCTTGTTGAAAAGTTGCTTTGCTTATTCAGTAAAAAGTGTTTTGTTTACAAGGTTTGCAACAAAAATATAAATGTATTCACTTTATATCTTGATGAGAATCCTTAAAACACACCCAAGACTAATCACATTTTTCTGACCAGCATTTTTTGGCTTTTATAAAGGTATTACAGACAAATTTCCTAAACATTGCCTAGAATATATTAGCCATTTTTTCCTCAATTACAGAGAAAACCATGCACACGCTTTCATTCAGATCTCTTTTGTTTAGTCTTAGAAAACCCTGTGAATATTTGTAGCTTGTAGTCGCTAAAATATTCATTAAAAAACCCTCTTCATTCAAACGGCAAGTCAGTAAAAACAACTGAAGCAGCAAGCCCAGACTGTGAATTATGTTGTGCCTCTACAACACTGGAGTTTTCTCATGTCCATCCTTTGCACCTGAAAGAGAATTGTGTTTTTATTACTCATTTTTATTAGCTCCGAGATTGAAGCCTTCATATCTACAGAAGGGAGTCCGCAACCGCCATATTTCTGCAGGTTTCGCCTCATAAGACTCTCACTTATATGAGCTGTATTGTCTATAACTAGAGCTCCTCTCTGCTGGAGCATCTCGCAGGGAAGTCTCCTAAATAATGGCTCTGCATTTGAATGTGCCCTACAGGAGAGACTGTGGTCCTTGCAAAGAGCCGCACATCAAAACTAATAGGACATTTCTCCTGTTGGACGCGTTTTACTTTTAGGTGAATTTCAAACTTTAACTTTCTTCTCAAATCATGACTTGCTTGCTCTTTAAATATGTTATTTTCAGCAGGGATAATAAGACAGTGGTGGGGTTTAATTTCAAAACGGAAATGTCCAGCGAGTCACCAATAGGAGGTGGCCATAATGATAGAAAGACAAAATGAGGGAGACGTATATAAGTATACCTCTATGTGACTGCATAATCTCAAAAATATAAGTTAACAAAACTATAGACATTAATCAGCAGCCTTGCTTTTAATATTCAAGGCCAGGGGTTCAATTTCATGTTATAGTGCTATTTGAATGTCCAGCTTTATTGAGATGGTTGTGTCAGGGAAGAGTCAAAAATGTGTAATAGTAACATCTCATCAGTTAAATATACTTATTGTAAGCATTGTACTTAAAGGCCTTGAACTTGTTTAAACTGTTCACAATATCCCAATTCTTCATTATTTAAGCATGCTTCAGTACATTCAAGAGGGGAGAAGAAAAGTTTGAGTGTCACGGGTAATGCTGACTTTTAGCAATGTTAGA
>KN499053.1:16755-32966 GCA_000787155.1 Scartelaos histophorus | reverse complement strand
ACGAGTACCACACAGAGGCCAGTTACGTCGCCCGGATTGGCGCTACCGGGACCCCACCCTGGAGCCAGAGCTGGGGTGGGAGTGATGTGGGGAACTCCAACCCCAGTGAACAAGAGGGTCAGAGATGAGGATCAGCTCTTCCAAACCTGAGGCCATGGTTCTCGACCGGAAACGTGGCTTGCCCTTTCCGGGTATGTGGAGTGTCCCTGCCTCAAGTGGAGGAGTTCAAGTATCTCGGGGTCTTGTCCACACGTGAAATAATTCTAGTAAAGGTGTATGGCATTTACTTCCTGGATTACAACATAACATAATGAGGAACAAGGTGATGAACTCAATGTGCAACATTATAACATGGATCAGAAACTAGCGTAATATAGCCCTTGAACAACCTCTACGCTGCTAACAACTCAGCACTATGTCTGGGTACGATGGTTGATCAAAATGTATTATAATTACATGCAGACAGCAAAAAGATCCAGTATTTGCCACTGTGCTTTTATATATAGACAGCTATGAAGGACTTCACTGTACTACAACAAAAACATCAGGCACTAAGCCTTTACTGACATATATAAATGTTGTTGCTTTCAACTTCTGTTCTTCCATCTGGTGATATTTATTTAAAGGGACATTTCTAATCAAAGTTTGTGTGAAAACAACTGTCAGAAGAGAAACAGTTTGTAAATTGCTGCATGTGATGGGGCTTCAGAGCAATATTCAAAGCACGGGCGGGTTTCTTCAGTGACTGTGGGAGGACCATCTGCTGAAAAATATGATGCAACATTCACATAGCCCCTGGTTACGTGAGCTGCCACCTCTTACAACTTCACAGAGCTAAAGCAAGTGATGTCAGTGGATTATGACCACAAGATGTAATTTGCTTTTCCACATGCATCAGATTACCAGACTGACTCCAAGAGAAATTGCAAATTGCTATTCCTTCTATATACAGTAAGCGGAAGACTTAAACTTTTAATTAGTTTTGAAAAGATTCGCATAGGAGTTATGGTGATATTTTTTAAAACTGAACAAAAGTCAATTTACACTTGTCTAGTACAGAGATTTGTTTTTATGATTACTTTTTAACAATGCTTTTTTCTTCTCATATGCAGGTACCTAATAGAACAGGAGTGAACAATGGGAGTGAAGTGTCTTGTGGAATGTTTGAGGAGTATTTACTGGCAGTCAGAGAGGGAACTGAATCTTAGTTAGAGGAAACCCTAATGATAATGTTGATGATGTATTGTTTTTATTCATGTATGCAATGCACAACTGTAAGGTGACCTCAATCTTTCCTCATATTCTTGAGAAAGTTATTGCAAATTTCCCTCTCTGAACTAAGAAACATAGAATTATTTGAACAACCTTTCAGTGTACATTAAGTTTGCCTGACATTAAATCTAATGACCGCTCAAGTCCCAATATATGTGTCTCTCCAGATTATAACAAGTAGTTTAAGGCCATTTCTCCTCCCACAAACTGCCATTTGTATCAGTTATACCAAGAATACTTTTAAAATGCAGAGCCCATAGGTCTTCCACGAGTATTACTTGTGGAAGACATTTTTCTCTTACCACTCTTAACACAATACTGAGCTCAGGGTGAAAAGTGGTGGGATGCTTTTGTAGGAAAATCTAATTATGATCTTTGAGACCTCTCCAGAAACAGATTACCTATCTCACTAATGACATTTAGTTTCCCATTCACGACCGTTTCAAATGAGACTATTGAGAGAGTGTGGGTGTCCTGATGATGCCGATCTATTCCTTACAGCTCTATCAGATGGACAGCTCACATTAGATACAATGGCCTTCCTGGAGAATGGCAGTTGCAGCATGCCATGAGCTGAGATTGTTTTAAAAATATGAATTGGGGGCAAAAGGGGAATGAGGATCCTCTCACAGTCTGCGATTTAAATGAGATACAGACTGAATGACACCCACAGATTCATATCTAGAGTGAAGGGCCACTTTGCCGGCTGTCGTTGGGGCTGCACAGGTTTGCACAATGCACATTCAGCTGGCCTTATGCTACATTTATACCCTTCCCTTTCAAAAGTCTTCCTATAATGTTGCACTATGAAATATACTGGGAACACTATTCATCTATGCATATGTCTCTGTTTCTCTATCCATCTCTCTATTAATCCACATATCTATCTAGTGGACTATCCATCCACCCATCCATCCATCCATCCTCCGTTTCTCTCTCTCTCTCTCTCTATGAAAAATGTATTTATATTTTCTCAAGTTCACAAGGACAAAAAATTTTGTGAAATGCACCCTTCCATGTTTATCTATTTGCTTACATATCTATAAATATATATCTCTGTCTTCTTCTTTCTATCTATCTTTCTATCTATCTTTCTATCTATGTATCTGTCTATCTGTCTGTCTATCTATCTATGAATATACTGTGTGCAGTCTGGAAGTCGTTTGCTCTGCCATGTTTGTACAACACATCTCTATAGCTGATGAATGCAAGAGAATGGACTGCTATCTTGCTATTTTATTTCTATGTTGCTGCTTCCAAACTTTGCTTTTCCTTTAGAATCAATAAAGTATCCATAAGTATGTATGTATGTAAGTATGTATATGCATGTATCTATCTCTATCCATACCTGCATACAACTTCTCTCTCTCCTAATCGAAAAGTCTATCTTTTTTTCCTGATTTTCTCAGTTATCCAGACTAAGGACTCTGGACAACAATAATGTTGTGAAGTGTTTTGTGTTCCAACTATACCTCTTAGCCCACCCTGCTAAACACTTTCCGGTTGGCATGTACAGCCTCTGCATAGCTCTGGTGATGCTCAGACTGCCAACAGCTCCACACTTGAACACCCCTGAACACCAGCCTATACTCCATGTGTTGTTACTACATTGCCTTAAGACAAAAAAGAAGCATATTTTTTAAGAGTGGGTAAGCTCAGTGTAGCCCCAACCAATGTTTCATTATTTAATTACCTACTAACCAACCTACTTACTCACCTATACCTGTAACAGAGATGCGCCGATCCAGCTTTTTCAGTTTTGATACCAATTCTGATACTATGGCTTTAAGTATCTGCCGATTATTGATATCAACCAATACTAGTGAAGTAAAAGTAAACAACACATATTGTACGACAAAATGTGTTATGTAGCTGTAATAATTATAATAATAATAATATTTTTTATTTTATTTACTTTAATTATTATTATAATAATGCATACATTTTATATAGCGCTTTTCCGGACACTCAAAGATGCTTTATTGATCATTATTCATTCACTCAACACCTGGTGGTGATAAGTTACAAATGTAGCCACAGCTGCCCTGGGGCAGAATGACAGAAGTGAGGCTACCAATCTGCACCATCTGCCCCTCTGACTACCACCGACACTCACACAATGTGTGAACAATGTGAGTGAAGTGCCATTGGTATGTACACAATGGCATTATTTTGTGATTGGAGTCCCACAGTGGCACCTGATTTTCCCAGCAGTGTCCCGTCTGCTACTAACCAGGCCCGGTCCTGCTTACATTCTGAGCTAAGACAGGACCAGATTTAGGCAAGCCAGTTGTTTATCTCTCAAGTAACTACAGAACAGCTTTGTTTTTATAAGTTCAAACAATATGAGACTTTCTGGAGCAACTACAACCAGTAAATAGTCTCATTACATCAATTTATATGTTCAACCATTTTTTCCAATCTAGTGTTCATGGATCAGAGCTGATATTCAATATCAATATTGGTACATCCCTACCTTATACTTAATTCTTCTCATCAGTTCCTTAAAATTGATTTGATGAGTAATATTTTTCACTGTTTTCAATGAGAACTTTCAAGATTTATTACCCGTGAGCTTCATGTATATATTTATCAGATTAAAAGTCAAGGCCACATCAATAAGGCATCAGCTGGATACATCAGTATTTCGACTTTGCATGTATACTGCAGTAGGTACCATATATTTGTTTCCGTATAAAGCTAAAATATTGATTTATGCGTTTATGGATTTCCTACAGTATATCTGTGCCTTATAATATTTAATTTTAAACGCTTGAATCAGCAATCTTTTTAGGAATATATTCTTGAAATGAATTCTTGGAATTTCAGAGAAAAACGATTGATGGTCAGATGGAAAGACGGAGCAGTGAGTGGGCAGAGACTCGACTCCTTTTTCGATCTTAAATGATCAAGATCTTCATTGGAATTCCACAACACATGCAGCAGAGTAGTTAGCATGTCTCCAAGGTTAACATTTTTAATGCAAGACTGAGGGATTCAGAGAAGTGCTCCTTTGAAGTTTCTTGTTGCAGTCAGAAGGGAGGCTGCAAGGCTGTTGAAGACTGTCTGCGATATTGACATTAAAACTCAACACATAGAATGATGCCAATTGAAATTTCATAGTGTGCCCTTCGGGGAAGCTGGGGAGTTGGGCAGTGTGAGATGAATAATGAAACTTCCCTCGCTTTGCTCATTTTTTATTTAATGTGGAACTCCTTTGTTGCTCCCCGAAGCTTCACGGGAGCCAGTGTACACGTACTACAGGTGTAACAAGAGAAGTCAAGCTCTCTACTTTAGATATGCATGAATGTGGCCTTCAAGGTTAAATGATTATGACTGGCTATTTTTGTGGATTTATAACCTACTGCAGCCTGTTACTAGTTTACTACTGTTGCATTGCTTCTGTTTCTGTTATGATGTTAGACCTATATGTTCTTATCACCAAGAGGTTCACTGAGTCTCACAATAAATACGCTTTGGCCTCTCAATTTTTATAGTCCTTCAGGAGACACCAATTATTCTTTCAGTTATTCAATTATAAATGTCTTTATCCATACAATAGGGGCAAAACTGTATTCATAAATTGTAACCTTAATATTTATTCGCAGATTCATTAGGATCATAATCCCCCTCTCTAGGTTATAGACACAGGTTATCTTATAGGAAACATCCACACTCACATTCATCCACAATGAGCTAACCTGTTTCACCATTTGACACATTAAAAGATTCAAATACCCATAAAGTACTACGAAACATGACAAGCATCTCACTATCACTACTCATCCACTACCATTAACATAATTTTTCTTGCCAAGTACCATTTTTATAAAAGCAAACTGGAACAGCTATCTACACAAAATCCATCAGAGGTCTTCCTGAAGTTGAACTGATATTTAAATCCAAAATAACCTCCAGCTGCTTGTAGACCAAACAACAAATTCACAGATAAACAGTTATTTGCTTTTGAAACTAAGCCTGCAGCTTCCAAGCACTCTCATCCACCCAGTGACATTCAACACTAATATCTCTCCTGAAGAACAGTGCATCTGTTGTTTTTCATTTCTGTGTGAGATATAGTCACAGCCCTTATGTATTCCTGCAGTGACACTAGTCTCAGAACAACAGGACTTTTAAGACATCAGTGGTTTTTCATTTGTCACAAACAGCAGCCGGCCTGGTCCCTCTCTTGTTTTTGCTTGATTCATCTGGTGCTACTCTCAGGCCCCAGGGACGGACCCACCTCTGAATCGCAGCCCACCTCCCAAAGGTTAATAACCTAATGAAAAGTCAAGGGCATCTGTTTGAAATGTGCCACGGCTCAGTGTTGGGGACATGAAACAGGAGAGAAAGTGCCAGCTCCTCTATTGGATTTTGATTTAAGTAAACAAAGGTGCTAACCCATTGCAGTCTTAGAGGGAGGTGCTGTTAGAGCAATGGTGCTTGAAGCTTTTGGCTTTCTTATCAATATAAAAGGTCAAGGGGCAGGGTTGTTGGTCAATTCCACCTTGTGTTACTGTCGTGAGGTTTCAATAGCACAGGAGTTAACAGTTAAACAGATAAAAATACTTGATGCGTTACAAACCGGCTCAATACGCTTTAAAGTAGAGCAGTCAAGAATGGACCGTAACTAGTACTACTACTGTACTTACACTTGTAATAGAGTGTAATTGTTTAATTGGAGTTACTGAGTAGAACACAAACCTACCCGTAAAACAAGAACATCACTGCGATGAGAGAATACATTATGAAGATTTTAAAACAACTTAATTTACCCTGGAACATTTGAATGAGCCACATTTTGAATAAAAGGTTGATCTAAAATGCAGCTAAAAAAATTGAGTAGAGGTTGGCAGCACAATTTGTACAATTTGTGACAAAATTTTTACCACCTGTATTTGAACTTGAGTATACATTTGCAGTACTCCTTCCACTACTGAAACAATATAGTATTTTTTTTTCTTATGAGGCTAAATAAGGTACCGTAGTTGTACTTAATTGATTTTTTTTTCTTTGACGTTCTGATTTGCTTATCACAATTTAAGTAATTTGGCCTCACTTACAACTAAATGATTTGATTTCCAAAATTAGAGCAAATTAGTACAATTTCTTCCAAAGTAGTGTGAGCCTACTCTATTCACCTCAGTCCTTGATCAACCTCCTCATTTCTTTGGGAGTAAATTATGCATATAAAACTGTAAGCGTTGCATCGCCTTGCACATTTAGGAAAAGTCTGTCTTCATCCTCGAGCCTTGAAGACGAATACAGGCTAATGGCTTTGTCCACGAGGATACCCAACATTTAAAACCCTCCGAGAGTGCAAATGATCCACGTGTGAGACTGTGGAAGCACTGAGTCATCCTAATTAGCAATTACATCCACAATCAGCCACCTTAATTCATTTAGGAGTATAGGTCAGTGCAATGCATTTTCATTTTTTAGTAATAAGGACTGACATAAAAAGAATACACCGAAAAATATGAATCGTTAGGACCAGAGAGTTCCAGTCAGACCTTGCTGTCCAAACTTAAAGCGCTATAAAAGAAGGTACAAATTTAGTTTGCAGCGCCAGCAGGCATTGTGAGGAGGTCTCTGGAGAGGGGTGCGCTCATGTCTATTCCCATTTCTATCATTTTTCTTTCTCATTTGCTCCTCTCTTTGTTTGCATTGCATGTTCTCCATAGTTCTGACCCCTGACTCTTCTCCTTCATACATTTGTTAACTCGTGAATTGTCTGCCTCAGAGAACCTCTCAGATGTTTCTTCTGAAAACACAACACTACGACCTATGGCATTTCCATCAGATGCAATTTCCAGCAAAGGATACATCCAATTTTCAGGGTTATATAGAAAAAGACAAGCGCATACTATAAAGGGACCCTATACTTCACTGTGCTTTCTAGTAAATTTCTTTGGTGTTTTTCAGTCATAAATGTTTTAATTTAATAAATTTCTTTGGTGTTTTTCAGTCATAAACATGTTTAAGTTTAGTTTAAATAATTTAATTTGATATTTGTTTATGCTCAAAGTGTAGTACCAATGGAAATCAACACAAACTCTCCACTTTGCTCTAGAAGTTAACTTCAATTAGATAAAATTAGCAAATGGATAAATACAGAAATATTTAAAATCTTTCTGGGGGCTAAGTAATGATCATAAGACCAATACATTTATTTAAATCTGTTTTTAATCAACAAAGTTATTAAAATTATGGGTTTTTTTTAACTTTATGGACATTAAGTACCAAATACCAAACTGGTATGTGTAAAATAAAAAAAAATAAATCTACCTTCCTAACTGTGACTGAAAACATACAATATAGAGTCAGGAAAAAGATATATATATATGGCACAATCAGGGTTATTTGTTAGATGGGTAATTTTAACAATAACACAATATTTTACATTCAATATCAATGAATGAGGTGAGAACGAGAGAGAATTTGGCAGCCACAGTCTAAACATGAGTTTGGAAGGGATACGCAATATGTAAAACAATTAAAACTGTTATTATTAAAATCCACTATATATGAACTGGCACTTGACTTTGAGAATCTTCAAAAAATGTTCAGAGCCAAGAGATAATACACAGAAACTAATCCAAATAGAAAGATCTTGTGGGAAACAGAAAACCGACTAATATGTCTTTTGTGTGGCTACTCTTAATTGCAATGGGCAATTAAGAACACATTTCCGGGGGAAGGGACAGCGCACTATCCATCACACTGCTGGGATGCCCTATCAAGAGATTACTTGATAAGTTGCCCTGCCTAATCTGGTTAACATAGCAATTTTTCACATTTTAACGATTCATTTCCCAACAAACTCCCTTCTGTGGACACTTCTTAATAGGAACGTCAGCTGTATTGATTGTATTGAAATATGTTGTCTGAGCTTTTCAGCAACAACACAACTTTTTTATGTAACTCTGTTTGCTTGTATTTTGGACTGGTGAATAGGAATGAATAATTTAAAGTGCCCTCAACTTTCTGCTCACTTTTTAGCAAGCTATCTGCATTTAGAGATAAACAACCAACTCATTCCAAGGTTTTTCGGTTTAACCCTGAGCTCTATTCCAGCCGTGGCAGATTTGGAGGAGATTTTCCCTCCAACCTGCGCCCTCACTGTTAACCGAGTGTGAACCAGCAGCTCTGGACATGGGGAAAATTGCATCAGATGCTATCATCAATCTCTATCTGCTGGCAGCATGTCTTATAAAGGTGCAGGGCCAAAAAGCTGTGTAGTGAGCTGGCTCTGCTGTATCTCAGACACACAGGCGCTTTCACAAACTTCTGCGTGACAGGCCTCAAAGAGCACACGATATGAGACACTTTAGACCGCACACGGATGGAAATAGCTTTTCTGCCAATTAAACTTTCATAAGATTTTCAAAGTTACAATTCCACACCTTATCTTTTACTTTGTGTCATTTGGATTCCTTTTTGCCTTCTTTAAAAGTGCACGTAACTTTCATGAAGGAGGGTCCATCACCTGCTTGATGTTCATATTTAACCTGAATAGTTCCACAGTATGCTATTACCTCTATCCTTTCTCATGCAAACAACCAGATGACGCCGCTCTTACTGTGGAGAGAAACCTCCGCTCACAGAACGAATGCGTGTTTATAGAGCAATAAAACACACTTGGGATTTAAAAAACAGCAAAATATAAAAGTTTAACACCATACAATGGAGCATTCCCGGCCCAGCATAACATCTAAGATAAAAAGTAACAGACTCCCCATCACAAATGTTACATAGTTCAGCTTTAATCTACTTCCGTCTGCAAGTGGTGGGACAGTGCAGCTTCATGATCAGTCGTTTTGGTGCTTGTGGATGTTTTAAGGGCTCAGAAAGGGCTCAAATAAGGCAGATTTTTATTATGAAAGAGGCGTAATGATCATAGCAATTTGTCATATGAATTTGCAAATAAAGGCTTACAAAACTGTATGATTCACAATTGCCCATTAGCTCTGGATACAGAATTGCACATAAAAAAGCACAGTGGTGTTTTAAAGATCGGTGCCCCCTGAAAGACGTCTTATTAGATGAACCCTACCCCTTATCTTCTGCGCACCATTTAAGCCTATTACATCCTCCTCTACTTAACAACTAATGCTCTTGTCTTTTAACTGTGGCTCTGCAGGTCTATTGGGTGTCAGAAGCACTTTCCTCTCACCATCCGTCTTTAAATAGGAATAACTTAAATAAGAATAACTTAAAAGGACTTCACTGCACCAAAACAGACACATGCACTAATGATCCTGTGCACTATTTCAATCTCCCTTGATGTAGCGCTGCTTTGATACAGCTGATCGCTTCAGTCTAACTCATTTAAATATAGGTTGACTATGCCTTTGGTGAAGGCTTATTCTACAGTGCTAGCACTCCCATAAGATAATTAATCACTAATCACAAGTTTCTTGATATTACATGGATTAGGATCTGAATAGTTTTATATTTTAGTGACCAAGAGGTTACTCAAATATATGACTGACTCCACAGCGGTCACCGCTTTGCTCTTGTTGAAATGAGACAGACTTTAGCATTTACTACAAGCTCCACACTGTCCCCCCACAAGGATCAATAACCAATCCCATCTCCCAGGGTCCTCAGCTGTCCCCCTCCCAGATGCCAGCCCTGGACGTCACATCTGTCACTTCTTGACTGTCTGTGTCTGTGAAGACAGTGAACCTCCAAAACTCTCCCCAGACACACCTCCCACCATCTGATTTTATAGCATTTTGAAATTAATGTACACTTTGCAGAAGTTTACCCCCAGATAGATATATACATATATCCTTGATCACAAAATGCCAAGACTTGTTTCTGTATCTCTATTTCTGTATTCTCAAACACATTTATGAATACAAACACATAAAGTGGCTAGAAAACAGTTCCCCTCTATCTGTAGCACAACACTGTTCTGATATGAATGGAGAAAACCTTTTGTTCTCTGTGTAAACGCTTGTAAAATTTGTATTGTTTGCCCGGAATCACAGTAGTTAGAATTGCAGAGCAAAATGCAAGTTTTGCATCAGTCTTGACATCTGAGGGCCAGCAGCTATGACCTTTTCATTAAAGGCAGTTTGCTCCAAGAAAAACACTGTGACATAAAGTTTTGTCAATTCATCACAACAATGTGATGTTTCTTTGTGTGTGCTCTGTTCTTTACAAAGATGGCCACTTTATTCTGCGGCACTTTAAAAATTAATAGGGGTGTAACAGTACATGTACATGTGGACGTTCGGTTCGGTACAGGCCTGTGCACGAATGAGTTTGTGCAATTTATTTGTATTTACATTCCGCCAAAACATGAGCAGCTACACAGAGGCTCGGCCACGTCCAACGTGATATACACAGAGCAGACTCACCATGAGCAGCACCTCCCTCTGCCACAGAGAGAACACGAATAACAATAATCCACTGAGTCGTGTCCTTTAGTGCCACAGAAGCAGCATCAGCGCAAAAGGAGCCAGTTGTTTATTGTTTTTTTTTAGCTTATATAATTTATACAAATTAGCCATGCGGGTTTAAGTTTCGTTTCTGTAAAAAGTAAACTAATGTGCGCAAAGCTGCATTAAACACATTATAATACAAAACAGGCTGATACAGGCTCTATAGTGGTTATGGGTTATATGTTGTAAAGTTGAGTTTATTTATGCAAGAGATTTTTATTAATAATCTGATGCAGTGTAAAACTTGTTTTTACAGGGCAAAAAAGTTCTTATGCTTTTATGAAGTATGAATGGGCCTTGGTGGCTTTACTTTTTGAAAAGTTTTGTTTACAAGGAATTCAGTTTTTATAATATTTCATACATTTGTTGCTTATTTGAGAAAATTTGATTTAACTTATTAGTATTACCAAGGAGCACTTTGCATTTAATTAATTTTATTTTATTTGCATAATGTTAAAACAAATTATTATTAATTTGTAATTTATAATTATTGGTTTAATAAACACACAAACAAGCAACAAGCAAATGCTTTTGCTTGTTGCTTGTCCTCTATGATTACATCATAGAGACATCAGTAAATAATTCACTATTTGTAAGCTTAATATGCACAAACAAAATAATACAAGGTGGAATCTTTTGTGATGACCTTTCTTTCTGTAAATTCAGGGAGGTCTGGTGACCCAGCCCACCTCAGTTCTGACAGCATCACACTACCACACTGTGGCATTTAAATAAAAGATGATGCAATTCAAAGGAAGCGCTGCCGACTCCACAGAAAATCTGATAACACAGAATGGCTTTTACCTCAATTTCATGAAGAGAGCCACTCTTGAGAAGGGCATTATTTTTATCTTGTGTGCTACATTTCCAGGAAATTAAATATTCATGGAATGCATTCTTCATATTTACATACAATGTGTTTTTTCTGTCGGTGCGGCGCTTTCCACAGCGAGTGCTTCATCACACAAAACTCTCATCTAATTGTGCTGTTGAATTTGTGGTTCCTCCTCAGACTTTCCAGTCAAACAAAATTATGTCATCTCATTTCTAAATATAAGCACTGCAGACATGAGAGCATGATACTATTGTCATAGCTGCTAGAAGACAAGAATTTGATGAATATTTTATCCCTGTACCTAACTAAAGCCTACCTGTTCACATAAAGAAACAGAAACACACACTTTTATATTTTATATAATTAATTTCATAACTAACTTTTAAACTAATGAAGGGCAAGAAAATACAATAACAATAACTAGAATATCAACATCTACAGTGTTTCAGGTTTCATTTTTTCTATTTCACATCCACAGCGAAATCCCCTTCAGTCACAGCTGCCATATGGCCGATTTATGGAGGAGTGGTCGCCATCCCATATTACGATATGGGATGGTGTTCGATAAATATGAATGCAGTTTTCCATATAATGTCACAAACACAAAATACAATAGATGAAAAAAAGCTAATGGAAAATTGAATGTAAATGATTTGATGTCCAGTTCCCCAGCCCAACAGCAGGAGGCAGTGATGGTTCATCTCTCTGCTGCCTCGGCTTGGTGTATTCAGAAATGTCTATTCTCCTGCCTTATTCCATGGAGACCTCTGTGGCATTATGAGCTATAGAAGGAGCTCGTCTCAAGCTTTTGCATTCTCCCCAAAAAGGTTACCACAAATCCACCATGAACATGGACAGAACTGCACGCTATGCCAGGCTTTCTACAAAAAGAGTAGGATTTGTTGACGTTAATATTGTTGTTTTTTGTGGATAAATCCTACGGCTGCAAGCTGGCGTCCCATGCATCTTTTCTCTGATGAATATTGCATGGACTAACTCGAGCAGCCTGCCAGCCAACACCAGTGCTTAATAAAATCACTGTGCAATGGTGAGGTAAATTATGCTCTAACTGCAGTGGCACCTTTTAATTATTTATTAGGAGATTTTCACAAAGTCTAAGCCATACACACCTTTAGTGAGACTAGATTAGATTGCAGAAGCTGATTAGACTAAAAAGAAAAAAAAAATGAAATGAGTGTTGATTGTAGCTCTAAAGTAATTTTAACATTTGAAAATAGGATCTACAAAGCATCATAAATGACAGATATGTCTGTTGTGTTCATTTTTGTTGAGGTGTGTTGCATCATTTGTGTAGGGGCTGCTCAAGTTAACTTTGGGTTTCACTAAACAACTACTTAAGTATAAGTCTAACATAGCTTTAATTTGTCAATTTGTCATACAACTGTCATAATCATACATTACTTACACATTAAAAGTACTGTAATCTCATTCATTAAAGGGCCCATATTACACTACCCTGACACTGCCCTAAAGGTAAAAGGTGCTGTTAACTTGAAAACTACCTCTTCATGGCATCACAAGGTGGAACAGAGCGTTATAAACATAAAAGCTCACAAGAATCAATTTGAAGTAATATAGGACGTTTAATATCTATTTCCCTGTCTTGGGTTTGAATCTAAGTTGTGCTTTGAGTGCTCACATCGATTTGTCAAATATTTAATTCCATTATTTCAAATGCTGACTGCTCTACTGTGGAGAAGAATGTGCGGGAAGTTGCATTGGGGAGTTGTTTTTTTCTAAGGTTTAAAATTACTCCACCTGCAAGTACAAGAAAATAGAGCATTAAACAACTGTGTCATCGTTCCGTTAAAAAAATAAAACAAATATTGCAGGTAGTGTTTATAGGGTATAATACATTACATGATATGCAAGCGTGCAGAAGCATTTTCAGCCTCTTTTCTGTAGGTGGAAAATATACTTTATTTTTAAAACAACATTTGTGTACAAAACATTGTTCAGTATACTTATCGCACTCATTATTTTATTTGCAGTGAGATATGATCCATAACATACCAGCACCAGCAGGCTGCTTTAAAGTCACATGTAGCTGCACTCAAATGCCTCATGTTTAACCATGCAAGAGGAAAGCACAGATATATGGCATAGAGCAATTGTAAGTCAATTTTCTCAACTTCCTCAAGCGTAAAATGAGCCCTGCAGATAAGATGCAAAAAGTGCATTGAAGCTTGTGTATATATCTGCACTATTACAGGTGTACAGTGAGAATCATGTCAAAATCCAACTGAGAACCCAGTGTAACTGGAATCATGGGGTATAAATATTTATCATGACAGTTTTTTTTGTGTTCTCATTTGGTATTAAGCCACAGCACAGCCACTCTCTGGTCCTCAAGCTGACAAAGCTGCATGAATTAATGGATAAATGGATTTACTAAACAGAAGATTAGAGACTGATGGAGCCTGGCCTGCGCAGACAGTAATAAATGTGGAAAAAGCCAATATCTGACCAAAATGAATGAGTTGCTGGCACGGAGAGCAGAACAGTAAAATGTGTAATGTATGTGAATGTAAATGTGTGCTATATTGTTGACTGAGGGTTCATAAATCTATAGAGCATCAAACATACAGAATGTGCAAAGAATCTTAGTGGAAGATCTTTTATTTACAAAAATATTTTTAGACACATAAGAAGAAACTAACTTTGTATTATGGCAAACTTTTAAAGAGTACAACATAACAAATTGAAGTGGAACATAAATAATACATGGATTGCATTTTTCTCATAGCTTGAGATTGAAAATGGTGATTTATACATTAAAACCAGCTGGTAAAAGAAATTTGTCAAGAACACGTTTTTAACGTTTTAATTAAATTAAATTAAAATTACATTAAATAAATTAATAAAAGTAAGATTTTACTTTAAAGGTGCACTATGTAACTTTTTGGTTAGGGGTCCATCACCTGCTTGCTTCTATGAATATCATTGCTCTCCCTAGAATGTTACACAGAATTAAACAGATATTAAACAGCTCTACCTTACATTTATTAAATTACAGGTGGTTTTATGGTTCTAAAATATCTAAAATACAGGCATTCTGGCTGTCAGCGGGGTTGCCTCTGCACAGATATGATCTGTGACTTGGTCTGGTTTGGTCTCCATCATGGAGGTTTAATGCCACACCGCTAACATTTCAGACGAAGCAATAACATCTCATATAGAAAAGCATTTTACGGACACAATGCACCATTTATTGAGCAAAAACTTGGGGCTGAAGGTTTAATAACAGTTCAATTCTTTATCCAGTGTCCAACTACTTATTCACACATTGTTAACTTTTAGGGTAAACGCTGTAAAACCTATACTCCTAACTGTGCTCCTGTCTGATCTTTCTACATCGGCAAAGTTGTTCAAAAACTCTGCGAAGTGGCCCCAGTGTCGTACGCACGGCACATAATGAAGGGAGAATCTCAACATTTCTGCTCTGTTCTCTGTCCAGACCACAGCGGATCGTGCCAATTGGTCTGGAGGCATAACTGCTCTTGTCTGAAATTTTATCACTCAATAGAGCAGCCATCTGGCCCGTCTCCGAGGTGCAGCTACAGTGAACCAAAATAGCAGGCGTAATAGAAAAGGTCAGGTGTGCAGAACAGAGGCATGTGTAAAATGGCCCTCTGTTGGCGTTGCACAGTAACATTGTGACAGATTTGGTGCAGGTCTGTGCTGTCTGCTCGAACATATATGAGACACAATATCAGCCTATTGTTTCAATGATGAGTCTAGTGGCTGAATCTCATGGACATAACTAGTGTCATATCACTTATATTTTAAAGCATATACAGGTTCATTTAGTATAAGCATTAGAGGCATAAGCAAAAATGTATTATATCGTGATACCTATTATCAAACTGATTCAAAATTATTCTGAATCGATTTACTAAATAATATTTTTCACAAAAATTCATTCATTATATTAATTTTTGTTAGAATTAAAAATCTTATAAATTATCATTTTGTTTTCCTGAAGGTGTAGTTGACAATTTTATTAGAAGTTATTATTGATAAATTGTTTTAGTATCAAGATATATCATGATATATATCAAACTGTGAAATGTATATCATGACATTTATTGTATCGTCAGACTCAATGCATATCCCTATAAAGCATGTTGAGTAATATTTGACTATTTTTTAGGTCCACACCAGCAAGGTAAGTTCACTCCAAAATTTCCCTCAGCAGAGGGAATGTGCACTGAATGAGAACAGTTCCTTAAAGGACTTAAGGTCAAATTAAGGACTCCCAGTGTTATTAGTATATTAGTGCCAATAAACACGACAAACTTTAGTGAGAAGAAATATGATGACAGATTTTGATCATGGTCCATAAATGTAAAAGGTGAAATTACAACTTGAAAACTGCATAATGAGTTATAGTAAGCAAAACTGCAAGATGGTCTATTAAAAAGATTTGATTTGATACTGCGTCAGTAAGCCAAGGCCACAGAAAGTGTCACAAATCTGGAGTGTGCGTGTTTTCCTGCATCACAAATCCCCATGATTACCTGCCTCTCCGCTGTTGTATGAGAATGATTTGTCGAGGCTTGATCAAGAGGGCTCAGTCACTCAAAAATGAATCTATCCTGGGCTCTCTTTCCTCGAAAGCTGAGGAA
>KN499053.1:2739-16709 GCA_000787155.1 Scartelaos histophorus | reverse complement strand
ACCCTCATCGGATAAACCGCTCCAAATTGCCTGGTTGATATATAGTGGGCCCTTGTTACCGCTCTACCTCCCCCCTGTCAATTTTCCCTATTCCCCTCAAGGTCAGCTCCATGTGGCGTTAGTTGGAGCTGCAGCACTCCTGTCCCAGCCCTTGGACTCCCTGCTCCAATCACATGTGAGACGCACTAATGACTACAACACTTTCCCATGCGGGCAAGGGTTAGAGGGGCCGCAACATGTTGACAACACAAAATGGCTCCAAATCAAACATACACCGCAGGTTTATAGGGACTATTAAAGCCTGTAGGAATCCGGGCATCACTTAAATTGTTAAAATGACTCAGAGGTGTTTGCAGGGCAAGTGTACACTGCAGAATGACACAAAATGTGCAGTCAATTGCACAAACCAGTCTATGGGCTACACAGATTTAGAGTTACTTTTATTATTTTAATCAATAACATTTTCAAGTAGTGAAACTTAATGATATTAATAAAGAAACAATTTCTGTTGCCTACCTGGCACACAGTAGCCTATAGTGTTTTAAGAATTAGTGCATGTTTAATGAATTGGCTGTTGCTCAGGGGTTTACAAATTCTGTTCCCTGGTCACCTCAGAACTCAAATAAGGCCAAACAAGTAGAAACAATGAATAAAGGGACATGTTTAATTATCAGTTGATAGTTGTTTGGGCTGAATCTCACAAACTGTGTTCCCACCCATAATAAGTTTTCATATTTCCAAAATATGCATCAGACAAGCGCATAACAAATGCAACTTTATACACGTTTCTATCGAAGTCTGTTCTGTATCATGACACAGGTAATCCTACAGAGGGCGCACCACACGTTTCACTGGTTCTGATTCATTAGAGACACACGACACACTTTCTCTGTTATTTGGCTGGTTGCTACATACATTCGCCTCATGTCTAAAACTTAGCAGGTTCTTTAAAGGTGCATTGTGAAACTTTCCTGGTGGAGGACCCGTTACCTGTGTCCATGGAGATGTTATTGCTTTGCCTACAATGTTCCATGGCATTAAACTTATCCATCTCCATAAAGATAAGCAGGAGACGCTACTAGGCCAATTTACACGTGAGATCTGTGAAGTGGTTATCAAAACCTGAAAGTACGAATGCTTGTCTTTAAAAGCATTTTTAAACAATATAAGCTCCCATATGCATATAAATGCATCTTATATAATTTTAATACCATATTATAGAACCTGACAGGCAAAGCAATAGCATCTCTATGGAGGCAGACTCCCAACCTGAAAAGTTATACAGTGCACCTTTAAAATGTAATAATGCTTTTGAGGGTTTTATATTTGGTATGTGGATTTAAGCAGCTAAATGAGTTTTAACAGTTATGCGCACTAAAAAATCTAAAAGTGATATTTGAAAATCTTCAAAATGTGGCTTAAAAAAAAGGTGATGAAAACATAACTATAGTCACTGGGGCCAATATCACAAACAACTGTCTATGTTAAATAATGTGCTTTCATATATACACATACATTGATTAAAACACAACCACTGCCAGTGCCAGATATCACATACACCATAAAATACAATAAGCCTACAAGAAAATACCTATACAATTATTAGGATCATTCCAGTAATACAATAAACTGTCCTGGGCCCAGAAAGAACTGGCTGTTGAACACTACAGATCTGGAGAAGTACAGGTTTGGAATTGCTAATTATGACTGGACTAAAAGAGAACATTGATCGAGGGATCACAGTAGCATGATTTTCTTGGTCAAACACGGTCAAAGACACTGACAGGAAATGTGTCACTGTAGGCTGCAACAATAAACCATCACTTTACATAATTGTGTGGATTCGATTTTTATGTGAAAGCTCAAAAACATAATTTGTGTTTGTAAAGGCGCCTATAAATATTAGTGTGTATAAAGGAACAGGAAACAACTCAAAGGGACTTTGTTGTGACACAGTTGTTCTAGCCTCGCGCTAACAGAGCATCTATTGCAGTGGTCCACACATCATTTCCTAAAATTTGTCTTGGCTCAACAATAGAACCCCTGTGATGTTGGAACATATGTCCTTTATCTGTTTACACAGCAACCCGCTCTGCTGAGTCTTTTATGTTTCTACAATCACGACTGGCCTTTAAAACCCACACAAAGAAAAGAGGATGCACTGAAAAAATTCAATTCCACTTGATTTTGTTTGAATGATCATAGAGTCAGTGAATTCATTGTCAGGGATGAGATGGCTTTTTGAGATTTAGTGAATTTCTAATGATAGCTACAAGACAAATGGAGCTGGAGGAAAACAGCTTACAAACAAATAAGGCTGGAGCAAGAACAAAGAGTCTACAGAAAGCAACAGAAAAAGGTCTAAGAATATTAAATGATAAGAGAATGTCCTCTTTATCCTCCCTATGAAGAAGTGTAAGATGAATAGTTCTTATTTCTATATTTATTTATGAATGTGATTACTACTAGTAACAATCCACCAGCACAGTGACGGCTGGGCTCTGGTTTGGCCAGTAGATGAACAGTCTAACCTGTACGCTCCATGAGATCAGAACGCTGTTATCAAATAGAAATAAGTTTAGATACACTGTCTCATTATTTTTTGGGTTAACCAAGAAAGTTGTGCAGGTGAACATATACACATATACACTAATTTGGAGTTTTTTATTTGTATGTTGAAGTTCTTCATCACTTCTCAATAACCTGATCTGTGATGAGAGGAGGACATATATAGACGTATTGTCTCCTAATGTCTCTCTGTGTGACTTATGGTAAAATGTACTTGTAATGCAATAGCCTCTTTGCAGATAAGTTAACTTTGTATAGACAGTTGTTACCCATGGAAATGTCAGAAGTATTATGAGGGTGGCCTACCAACTATGAGCAACTATATATTACATTCTATAAATACTTCATGGCTCTTTGTATCTCTAACAACACTGACAAACAGCAGGGTCGCTGTGAGAGCAGAATTTCACAATAAAACGATCAAATTACTTATGAAAGCCACATCCTAGAAAAGATCATCCCAGTAAACCAATTTATAAATATACTATAACATTAAAATCCATGAGCTGCAACAAATAAATAGAGTAAAAGAATAAAGAATTATTAGCAAAAAAGTTATTTATGTGACCCTCTATTCCTCAAATTATAGCTAATTACATAAAAATGACAAAAGTCTTCACTTTTGCAAAGGAACTGAATACACACATATTGTTCCATCAATCATATATTGAACAGTAAGTCAATGTTGTTATTACAGTAACAGGCATCACAGACTGTATAATAGAGTGTCACATCATGCATAGCATTCCCATAGCAAGTGAAGCTTAGACTAGCAGTTATAGCAGCTAATCTGCATTCAGGGACTGTACTTGGAAATCTGAGCGCAAAACTAACAAGCCAATCAGAAGTGAAGCTGTTGAAGGTAAGGCCTTTTCTGCTTAGCAACAAAGCTGTCAATCAACCTGTTGCTAGTAAGACTGACCTTGGGGGAAAGCAGGCACCAGATTTGTACCCAATTAATGTTAAAATCTTAATTTAGGGACAAAATAGTGACAGAAAAACCCCAGGATCATGTAGCCCTGATTAAAACCAACATTTTTAGATCAAAATGACGAGCCTGACAGCAGTAGTTACAGAGGGAGGGGCAATGATTTTTTCAGTAGAAATCAATTGCAATCAGAGCTTACACCCAGTGGTGGTAAACTACAATTGTAACCTAAGCTGCCCTGGCACACACTGACGAAAGCAAGGCTGCCAATCTGTGCCATAGGACTCTCCAACTCAACACTTGATCAGTTAAACAACATAGTTTTTTGCAGATATGCATTATTTACCCAGGTTCAAAGCCTATGGCTTGAGGTGTTATTCTGTGTCTTTCCCCTCTGTTTGACCCTTCTTCCTGTCATTCTTTTCTACAGTCTATATAGATTAAAGGCTTCATGCGTCCATGTAATGTTAAATCTTATGATCATTTTCTGTAGTCAGAGATCTAAGACTCTTGTAAGTTTCATGTTCTCATGGGTGAGGCTGTTCCTTGACTTGAGCACAGCGTGGGGTGCAGAGTACGAAGGCTCTGACAGGAAGTATACTTTGTAGCCGGATATATGTCAGTACAATGCAGAGCTTGAAGTAGAGTGTGGGTGTATGGTCTGAGTGCATGAAACACAACTGGAGCAGAGAGGGGGGGCTGTAAACAACACAAAAGACCCAAACAAAGCTCGCGTGACCGAGGAATTCCTCAAGCAGGCCTTTGGAGTTTGACTTTCTGATCTCATTATAAAACATCTATTGTACAACCAATTGACGTTTATCGCATTTTTATCTAACAATTTATGCAATTACAACGGCAGCCTCCAGTCTGTATTCTAAACAACAATACTAAAATGAAAGGACTTTCATTAGGATTCAAGGCCACAGTCCCAACACACTGCAAATGAGACATTAGATTGTGTAATGACATTAATGCACTAGAGTGTACACAGACAACAAAGGGTTGTAGCTGTTGTAATGATAATCTAAGATGTGCCCCTGGTAAATGTTCACATAGTTGTCTCTGATTCATTCTCTCGGTTCATTGGCTCAGTTCAATGTGAGGGAAAGCTCTGGCAAAAGCAAAGCAAAAAAGATCTACATCCAATAAGAGTCTGAATTCTTCTCTCAGCCCAATGAGTTCCAATGAGCAGGATGGACAGGTGGATCAACCAATCAAGAAAACACATTGACCGTTTTGTCTCAAAACAAACAGGCAGCACAGACTTTATAGACAGGTGTAGCACTGAAAGCTGTTTGTCAGAGGTGAGAAGTAGTAAAGGTTGGCCTGTCACAATAATTACTATATCCACTGTAATGCATTTTAGGTCAATATGTATCATGCATCATGTATACAGATTCTTTGTAACATTGGATTTTTTTTTTTAATTTTAGTTCTAATAAGGTGAGATTTGCACAGTAGACAGAGAACAAGTAAGTAAGTTTCATGGCTAATTATTGTTTCATTCTGCTCTTTATTTATTTATTCACACAGGTCTTTAAATGATACTGCACATTTAAAAAAACATTTATTTCACTGTTATTATATCAGTGACGTAAAGTAATTTCAATATTATCTTAAATAAGAATATTTCTCTTTAGCAATATATGGTGCTCCAAAATGTGTTATCGTGACAGGTCAGAGTAAAGGTTACTCTCAGTGGCACAGAGCTATGTGTGAGGATGCATATTTTAATCATGTGACACTGTTAAGCTTTTGTGATTGGTGGTCCACAAAGTTGAAGGAGAAGGGGAGTTGACTTGCAACAATAACACATGATAAGGCCTTTCTGTTGGAATCCTCATGATATAATCTTTAATTAAGGCAGGTAAGATCCATGGTTAAGACTATGAACATGGTGGGAAAGGCTTTGGTTAACACCAATTTTCGGCATTTAGAGACGAGTTGTGTTTCCCCCTGTTGAGGCACCTCATGTTGAGACACACGAGGAGAAGAAAAGCGACGTGACAAGGGCAGAACAGAGAAGCAAAGCAGCCAAATCAGGATTAAATATAAGCATTATATCGATATATACGATATGTCAAAGTCCATATCGAGTTTTAAAAATATCTTTGATATATCGCCCACCCCTAAGTCAACATTTTCAGTAGCTTGCATTTGGTCTAAAGCTACTGATGAGTTTAAATTAGAATATGTCATATCTTAGGTTGTGTTACAGTTGTTGAAAGTTGAGATTCAGAGCAGGACATGCCTTCTCTCTGTGTGTACATATCTAATAAACATTGCTCACACTGAGTCAAATGTGACCTTCTCATGACACGGTGCTGTCTGCGCTTGCAACCTCAAACTTAATCCTCCCCTGTGAATGTCATCCAAGTCAAAACTTTCTCTAGGTCAGACATTCGACCTGGTAATGACCTGGTAAATTCTTACACAAGAGGGTACACTTAAGAGTAATGATGCTGTTTATTTAATATCAAGTTTAATGCCAAATATATCTCCTGGAACTTTTAGGATCCATTTTTTAAGTAAAGATATTTTAGCATGCAATAAGTTATTGTCTAGTAAAGGTAATTTAAGGGGACTAAAAACTTGCTTCAGTGTACAACAAATTATGGTTGGATACACGTGGCTTTTTATCTTTAGCTTTGCATCTTACTGCAACATGTGGAAGGCGTATTTCCAACAGCTAAGCTAATGACTAATCCGACTCATGAAGCTACAAGCTATTTTACTGCTACTGGACATTATACATTTGGGAAGCATATAGCACAAATAATACGATACACTCGACAAATACATATAGGTCCTGTTAGCTTTTCAGGAGGCGATGAAAAACAAGAGTCCAGGAGACTTGATGTAGTTGCGTGTGGTTACTTTAATTCTGACTCAAGCAGATGCAGATACAGGTCATCATTCAGTTGTCTCCTCTTCAACACAGTCTCTAACACCGTCTCACTCAAACCGTCTCTATCAAACCGTCTCTGTAGTACAGTGAATGCAGGAGGTTTAAATACTACCATCTTGACATAGCATCCTTTGTTTTACAGCACCTGGTGTTTATCATGTAACTAGCAGTATGTTTTCAGTACAATGGCCTGCACCTTCAAGAGTTAACCATGTACCCAGCAGAATGGTCATCCAAACAATAGTAGGTGTTGTCCAGAGTGCTTTAAGTTTAAACACATGGTCAGCAGGATGGTCTTCAGTACAAATAGTAGCATTGTCAAGAATGCTATGAGTTTAAACACCTAATAAGCAAGATGCCTTTCAGTACAAGGACAGCTGGTTACACGTTTAACCCCTGTGATGACCACATATTCACCAGTCCCTTCACTCTACCCCCGTAACCTTACTAACACACAGAGGACACATAAAACAATGAAATTCTACAAAGATATTTCTCACAGTCCTTCAAGAGTTTTGACTGATTACTGTACAGTAGTTAAAATGTGTTGAATAATAATATTAAAACAACTTAATAAAAGTGATAAATGTGCTGATATCCGGCTGAAAACTGTGGAGGCTCTTCAGGCTCCTTCTGACCCTGGCTCCAGTTGTCTTACACTGTGATCTTATGACTCCTCTCTCTGTACCTGCTGCTGTGAGTCTCTATGATCACGCCTCAAGCCCAATCAAATGTGATAGTGTTTTTTTCCAGTGATGAATATAAAAAGATAAAGCTCAGTGGTCACCTATTATTTACAAATAAAATTAAAATTTATCTCACCTCAAATTAACAGATTTCACTGCAGTTCATTAATTCTGCAGAAATCGCCTTTGTTTTTCAGTTCCCTTTTTGTTGATAGCAACAGACAATGTGTGTCCCTGATTGGCTAATCCATCAATCACACCCTTCTGAAAATGCAGAGAATTACCAGTGTACAGACTCACATCTTCATAAACATATAAAGTATTGAAGAAGAAGAGGAAGAAGAAGAAGTATTGACCACTCAGCCATGTACTATTACACTTTTGCACTATTACATTATAGTTCAGTGCAAGCCTTATACCCACCAAACTGCTGTAGTATTAACATCCACTCGTCAGTGTCACATTCTCTGCCTGGTCATTGTACCCCATTCAAATGCCTGACTAAGCACCTGCCACAGTCCACTCCTGAGCACAAATATTTCAAAGGATTAGAACATAGTGGAGGGACGATGAGGTCGACACGTAGGCCGCAGTCGTCCATTGTCCTGCCCTGTCTGGGTTGACCAAAGGAAGTGATGCTCCTCAACACGCACATGTATTCAGAAGAATTTCCCAGGTACACAGAGATCGTCAAGGAAGTCGTCATAATCCACAAACTCAAGGACCTTTTAATAAAATAATGAATTCAGTTTTAAAAACGTGTTGCGATTTTCATTGTTCTTTTATTTCCTGGAGCAAAAAATAGAAAACTGCAGAAGAAAAACTTTTATCTGTTTTATTTTTTTTTGTTTGTTTTTTTTTAATTAATGTTGCTTGCAAACTAGTTTTCACACTTCCTCTGAGGGATCAATTGTGGGCGTCCTCTGCATGAATTGTTACAATGGACTTTTTTTGACATTGAGAAAAATAAAGGAACATGAAACACCATAACAAAAGTCCATGCAATACAAAACTGAATAGGCTTTCTCAAGCTATAATACAATGTCTTTATAGTTCCTTTGAGAATTTGGTAAAAATCTCAACAACAGTGGACTGCAGTCATATTTATCTTTTTGGGTAAACAATGTGGTAATAAACTTCATTTAGTTCAAATAGCCAGCAATATTGATAAATCTGCATGTAAAGGAAATGCATCTTATCTTAGTTTGCAGGCTTACTCCAATATCCTCCAAGTTTACACAGAGTTTTACAGTGAATACATTCTTACTTGTGTGTGGGTAGAACACATGACAGAGGGGTGGAGAGAGAAATAGGGGCATGGACTAGACTCCCGCCCAGCCAATAAGAATTTGACTGACCCTACTATTTAGTGTGGCTGTGCTCAGGCCAACTGCTTAATCGTGACACTAAATGAATTTAACTTTTCAACTTGGCTCACTGAAAACTGATTGAATCTGAGGTTGCGGTGCCACTGGCATCTTTCAGTCTGACACAGTGGATTTGGAGGCTCAGATCACTTTTTGGAGTATAGCAAGAAACATATGCAGTGATTTTCCTTTTCATACATATTCAGAGATGCTCAGTCAAAACCAATGAAGTCTGCAGTGTGTTAGAGCAGTTTTTTTAAGAGCTTGCGGGCCTTGTTCCTTCTTTCAAGGTAAGATGCTTAACTCACACTCACATATGGACTTAACAGTGGACAGCAGTCTATTCAAAATAATATACAATATGCTAATTTTTATAAAAGCATAGTGACCTGCCAGCACGATGTAATGTATATATTTTAATAAGCAAATATCTCATAAATGTGTAAATCACTTCTATAATTGGTCAAGAAAAATACTGAATTTTATAAATGGCAATGGGAGACTCGTGTCAACTGTGGCTTAAAGCAATGACTTCCAAAAATCTATATATAGGGAGTTAAGTCATATGCATTTGATAGATTTTGTAATGTGCTTGGGATACCAAATTAATCATAAATTAATGACATTTATTTGATAACAATTCTGTAATTTCATATACTGCAATTATTTAGGTGAAGATATTTAAGTGATATAATGTTTTCTGGAGGAAACTGTGTGTGTCCCCATGGGGTCTGTGTTAAAGCCCCTGGATGTGTTTACAATCTGCACTGTGAACTGGTATTTTGAATATATAGTGTAAATCAATAGCAACAAAAATGCAATTTCACATTTAAAAAAAATGAGTCAGCTCTATAATAGGCCACAGTTTGCATGCTGATACAGAAGCCACCTCTGTTCCAAACCCTTAAACATCCAGGGCTGGGACAGACATGAATTCAGCTTGTGGCCTCCTGAGGCCGGTTTCTTCTTGAGCAAAGGTTGCTCTCCAGGAATAAGGTGATGTCCCTTTATGTGCCATAGTAAAGGTCCAGGGAGCAATAACTTGAGTCGAATCCAAGCTTGTAACCTTTATAAAGTGCGGTGACAGTGCTATCATTCCAGTGCTTTGTATTAGCATGTATGTCACCAAGTGACACTGCCAGGACGCCCACTTTGGTCTGCTTTATATAGAACTGTACAGACGGGCTGCTGGCCATGATACCTTTTCCCATTTGTCTACTTCTAGCCAACTCAAATTGATGGCCTGCAGTATCAAGCTACTTTTGTCTCCATTATAGTGCTATGCAATACAATATAAAATAAATGTAAAATAACCCTTTTATATTCACCACTTTTTTTTTTTTTCTCAGCACAAACAACCGATCTCAGAAAAATAGTCTGAATTTATTATTTAGGGTTTTATTTTTCCCTAAATTTATTTTTCCCTATCATAACTCACAAAACATGTGTAAACACAAGACATTAGTTCTATTCAATTTTGACATTGTGTTATTCTGACACTGGTTAAATTAATTTTTAAAATCCCATTAAATATTATATCATGGAGAGAGAATTCTTTATCGAGGTATAACAGGTTCTCCAAGAGAGTAAGACTATGATATGAAGTTTTAAATAAGTATGACCTCTACAGCACAGCATTTCCAGCATTTCAAGATAAATGTCTTTGTTGTGGTAATCAACAATCTGAGTGAATTCCAAATAACAGAATAGTAAACTCATAAAGAAGAAAAAAATATGTTAACTAAAAACTTTATTATCTATATGTAAATTTAGAAATCTCACACCCAAATTGTTTCTTCCAAAATAGTCACAGATTTTCGCATGCATAACCACTGCGCATACATTCTCACCTTCATTGTCTGGTGGGTTAGCAGAAATAACACAGGCTGCATATTTATAGTCGCAGAGAAGCCACTAACATCCCAGCTCAATAAGCAAAGTTCTTTAACACATTAAATATTCACAAGTCGCAGCACACCACTGGCGTATCCAATAAGTTTTCGGAGCGCTAAGCCAATTCATCAACCAAATCAAGTCCTTCGCAAGTGCAAATCGCTATATCATCAGCCCCTCTGAAGTGAAGCCCTGAGCTATTGAAGAACTTGTATTTGTGTCCTGATCGATGTTCCTTGTGGATAGGCTCCCCTGTGTAAACTATACAGTAAGTTGTTTGACTGGGCACATAGACTTGTATTATTCATCACTGCTTAAAGAGAGTCAGTGGGAGACCAGCAGGTTGAATACATAATCCAGGCGATTTTAACTATGCATTCTATAAGATAGAAGTCACTAATTCAACAAGTTAAAGAGCAAACAGATTTTACATACCAAAATGACTTTCTGCAGACAGTCCTTGCAGACGAAATCAGTGTTCATCATTAGTTGGATTTCTGGTGAGATGCTGCAGACAAATAAGGAAAAATAAATACATTTAAGAACAAAATATAATACAACTTTTCCATGAGTTCACTTTCTACAAGGATTTGCAGCATATTGCATTTCTAGGATCATACAGTGAATCTGCACCAGTTGCCACTATCAAATACAGGTTACATCAAAAACCTTTCGCCATCAGTATAATCAGTCTGCAAATTTCCTCACCTCATCAGTACAGCATCAGTATAAGAAGATACAGACTATAGCAATGATCAACAACTACTATAGAAAGAGCATATGAAAGGGCCTTCTCTCAGTGCCCTAATCTTAAAAATGACCATACAATTCTGCTGTAAATGACAAAAAACCAACATGGATGGATTAATTTGATAAAAAAAAATAAAATTAAAAATGTGCCTTTTTATATTTTCAAACAGGCCTTCACTTTTCCTGTGTCTGAGTCCAAGACAAGACTGAGTGAAGATGCCAGTTGCTCTTGGTGGTCCAGTGGGTTACACTCCGCCCGAGGGAGGCTGGGGATGGATGGTGGTGATCGGTGCCTTCATCTCCATTGGCTTCTCGTATGCATTCCCGAAGTCCATCACTGTGTTCTTCAAAGAGATTGAAGTCATTTTCAATGTGACTAGCAGTCAGGTGTCATGGATTTCCTCAATCATGCTTGCTTGCATGTATGGTGGAGGTGAAGTATGATTTTCCTGATTTTGTTTTCAAACTTTCAAATATCAGGTGAAACAAAACAGCCACACACATATTAGTGGTAATGGAAGGCTGTGCTCTTTGTTTGGTTCAGTGCATACTCCTGAGTTTACTTTTTATATATACAGTAACGCTGGATTTTAGATACTACTCAACATTTTGCATATAATCTTTATTAGGTGCTAAACTTAAAGATACATAACATTTCTTACTACCGGTATAGTGCATCGTTCACATACTCACAAATACTGACTGACTGTACATTCAACAAATTCCCAATCCAGTATCATATATAAGAAAAATAAGGACTTAAAAAGCTTAATTGCCGTTTATTAGATTGTAAACTTAAAGGTACGCAACTTTTCTGGTGAAGTGTCTGCAATATTATTGTCTCCATAGACATATTATTGCTTCTAATGCTACACACGAGCAGGTGATGCTGCCAGGTCAAGTTACAAATCAGATCTGTGGTAAGCACACTCATAGTAAGGATGCATTTAGTTTATCTCTTTTCCCTAATAAAAGTGCCACAATTGAATAAATGCAAGACTGATAATTCCATACATTTGGTGAACCATCTTTCAATCACAATTAGACCTTTAGTTCAAAGTTATCTATAAAATGTAGATTTTCTGTCTAATATGTCGGACTAAATTACATGTCAGACGCTGGTGGCATGCTAGTGGCTGTATTGTTATGTCTAATGTGGGTATGCCAAGACATGACATTTAGCACGTCTGGGAGAGGGAATCAATTGCTGCTAAGTATAAAGGTTGAGTAAAGCCCTATGCTCAGATATCCAGTAGGCTGCAGATTTGGGGACATTCAACAAAGCTTTAATTAAACTCTTCATACTAACTGTGAAACATTATCTGTCCTCTACAATGGCTTCTTGTTCTTCCCTGTATTCTGTGAGACCCCTGGGGAGACTTTCAGATAAGATGGCTCACAGGCAGTGTAATGCCACACTGATGGGCCTGGTTAGGTCATGATCAGCCTTTATTCATAGGCAAAACATTTAACAATAAACATTGCATCAAATGCATCATCCATATAGTGATCAAAACTTATTTTCTTTAAGTTAAACTTATAACTTTACTTTAAGATCCTGGTCTGGCACCACATATAAAAAAATAATTTGTGAAAAGAGCCTTTTCAAAAGCTACACTGTACAGAATTACAGTACTGTGCAGTACACAGTACATGATTGCTAAATACTTAACCCGTAAGTAGGATGTTTTATGTGTATTTTAAGAACATGAACATTATGTTGCAGTTAAGCCCTGATTACGGTGTAATGGAAGTACTGCACTTTCCACCGGAGAATCAATGGAAGCTATTGTTCAGCAGTACACAGCCCTCACCTTCAGCTCTGTATAAAGACCTGCTCTACTCTGTAACTGTAACAGCTACTTTTTCAAACATAGGTTGTGTTCTAACGTTTGCATTTGTCCTAAAATGTAACCTAAATTACGCTGTCCCTGTAGTGCTACATTAATTAAAAGCAAACAGTTCAGTGTTAATTTGCACAGACTCAAGCAAGCTTTGCATGGTAATGAGCAGGCACAGGGGAAATAAGAGAAGCCAATAGAAGCGGAAGACACAATACTTTTTTCTGCAGCTTTGACATTCGTTGCACATTGTCAGGTTTATAAACAAGGTACTCCTCTTTCAGTTTTTCTATTCATTATGCTCATAATTTTCTACATTGGTTCATCTTCGAACCTTTTATCTAAGGGAACTCTCTCTGCAGTGTGGAGGGAAAGAACTCATTGTTAGTGCAGAGACTTGCTGCATTACAATTTAAAAGCCCTTTGTCTTGCTCCATACTGGCAAATGAGTCTGGACAAGCCCTAAACAAAAACTGTCAGTTTCCATTTGGTTTTATTGGGCGGTGCAGAGTTTTGGCAGGAAGGCAAGAATGTCTTCAGTGTGGATCCCCAAACTCATTAAGTCGAGTTGTTATAGCCCGTAGATAGGGATAATATTTGTCATCTTTGCTAAATCATTGTGATTTTTCAATGTTTGGAGACATTATTTCAGTGGCAAATGTTTATCCTTTCTTTAAACCTGTGTACGAAGTGCTAAAATGATGGGAGAAAACAAAAGCTATTTTGATCAAGTATGAAAAACAAATACACATTACTAGACTTGTGTACCATTTATACTTACAATGACTATCTATCTGAAAGAACTTAATAGTCATTCTCAAAGAGACATGTTTATCAATCCTTTGCCTTTAAATCCTTGAATCAAACCATTTTTTTCAGACAGAGAGATTATAATTTTCCATACAAGTAGTCATCTACTGCAGTGCAGCACTGACATGAATGACTGAAGTAAATTGGCTAATCCACTACTTTGGCAATAGCACCCTCTACTGGATAAACGTTTCTAAACTTTTTTTTTTTTTTTTT
>KN499052.1:41960-57392 GCA_000787155.1 Scartelaos histophorus | reverse complement strand
GAGAGGGGGGGGGAGAGAGAGGGGGGAGAGAGAGGGTGTCCTGATTGTGAGTAAACACACAGCAGGAAGTCCTCACTCACCTTTGTCCCTTTTCCCTCAGGTGTAAAGCACTGGCACATGATTGGACACCTCCAGCCCGAAACCTCCTACGATATCAAGATGCAGTGCTTTAATGACGGGGGCGAGAGCGAATACAGCAACGTAATGATCTGTGAGACTAAAGGTAAGACCATAAAGTCTAGTCATTGGCTCATTGTCTCTTCTTTCTTCCTCTTTATCAGGAGTCCAGGCTTGTTTCTGGTAATGCTATAACTTAAATAACAGCTCTGACAACTATAATTACATAACACAATAGTGTATTTTATGACACCATCAAATGCTTCCTTTGTATGCTTTGGACCTTTGTTACTTGGTTGCCTCAAGTGGCTAATCACTACTTTTTGTGTCCTTTTCTTCAACAGCACGACAGGCACCAGGCTCACCCAGCCAGCACCCCATCACTCCCCCGGGACCCCACCCTCAGGAACCGCCCAGTCCTCCAGGGGGGCTGCTCTACCTGATCGTGGGCTGTGTTCTGGGGGTCATGGTGCTCATTCTTTTAGCATTCATTGCTATGTGTTTGTGGAGGAATCGGCAGCAGAACAACATGCACAGTGAGTAACACTCGCTCTTGAGTGACTCTTGTGTTGAGTCAGAATTTGACAGACAGTAGTTTACCACAAATGTGTGTTTTATCTTATTTACATGTTGCCGTCCCTTCTCTTTCATCAGAGTATCCCCCAGGCTACGCTGGCTATCAGCCAGCAGAGATGAATGGCTTTGTTCTTGAATACACCTCAGTGGCTGGAAACAACCACATCAATGGAGGTGTCCATGAGAGCTATGGACACAGTGGCCAGATGTTGTCCCACGGGTGCCATCACCTCCACCATAAACTCCCCAACGGTCTGTCTCTGATGAACGGGACAGGAGGTCTGTTCTCAGTGGGACACAGCCATGACGGGACCCTGCCCCACAGCGGTCGGGACTGTGAGCACGCACACCCTTACCATCACCATAATGTGAGTCATCTACTGCACTGTATGTTTGGAAAGGTTTTTTGAATGTAGCTAAACTCACACTGTTTATTATCAGGGCGGTGGGATGTACACAGCACTTCCACAGACAGAGTCATCTGAATGTATGAGCTGTCAAAATGTCTGCAACAACAACAGGTAAGAAAAAGACACATGTTTACACAGTATTCCAGTCAGGCTGTAGGGATATTATGAATGACAAGACATTAATCTCTTCAGATGATTAATGACCACATACACACTTGCCCTTTTCCCATACTATTTGATCTGTTTATGTACTTAAGGGTCTTCAGCATCACAGTTTACCCTGTGTGCTCCCAGCCACAGACCTAATGAGCCCTCTGTTTATTTACCTCTGCTGCTGGGAAAGAGGTGTGTGTCCTCAATCCAATCATAAACCAATACAGAGGAAAGTTGAGTTCAGTTCAACACTGTGACACGCTGACAAACACATTCTCAAAGTCTCTAATGCGCAGTTTGATGGAAAAATTATCTTTTTTGTTTACTGAACAACAAATTTATTTTAAATAAGTTTAGTCTTTGTGAGGCACCTCAGAGGTAACTTTGTTCTCTGTGTTTTGAAGCAGATGTCACAACAAAACCAATGGCACTTTCTCCAGTGGCACTCTGCCTCTAATGCACCGTGTGGCCGGCTGCCAGCAGGACGGCCTGGAGATGGTGCCTCTGGGGCAGGTGTCCCAGCACTGCCACGGCCCTGAGCACTACTCTCACACTGGAGACCCTGAAGCCAATGGCCCCTACCACCCACAGGAGGCACAGAGGTCACCGTCACAACACTCCTGTTGTCTAGCCGACAGCACTGACACCTCAGACAGAACTGGTGAGACATGCTGCAAATACTTTCTGCTAGTGTTATATATAACATATAGTAGGTGTTGCTTATTTTGACTAAATGTTTTAATAAATTGTCTTTAGTTACCTCAGCTGTTTAGCTCCCAGCCAGCTTTCACTCTTTTTATATATATTTTTTGGAATTGTCAATATGAAAAATAAATGGGAGATTCACTTCCAGAACCATGTACTGAGCTTCAGTCAATGTTTTTGTTTTGTTTATCTCCCTTAATAATATATATAATATTTATGCTAAAAGAAATACACACAAAAATACACACTTACTTCGTACAAACGTGTATCATATGAAATAATCTAAACTATGGTGGTTGTTTGTAGGGAACGAGGAGCCGGAGTGCATGGATGAGGAGGGGACAGTGGTGTGCTGGGAGGCCCTCACTCTCACAGACTTGGACTGTGATGAGAAGCCAAGCTGGATCTCCAGCAGCAGCCTGGGGGGAGAACTGATCCAGGCCGGGCCACAGGAGGTCTAAAGTGTGACTTTCTACATGCACAGCCTATTGTCATGTGGGCCATAACCGTGCACTGGGACAGACTATGGACCCTGTCTAAAAACATGATGTATGAACAATCGGACGCATTGCATGTTTGAACCACATGGATCTGTGGAACGTGAAGTTGGATTAAACTTATCAGAGAAGACATGGCTTTAAAGACTTAAGCAGGACTCACTGGACACAAGTGAAAAGAGTGTGTTGCTGAAATCCCACTGGAGGAAGGACTGATGAAAAAACTTTTTAGATGCCTTATTTATTTTTGTAGTAGTAAAATATTATTTCATATGAATGTATCTGTTTAAAGAAAAAAGGTTGTCTTTTATATTATTTATGCTTTTATCGGATGAGAAATACTTTTTATTTTTTGTTCATCTTTGTGTTGTGCTTAAACACGGAGATCCACAAGTGTCTGTGTAAAGTTTTGTAATAATATAAAGAGAAGATATGGAAGAGTAAACACACATTTCTCCGTTTTCTGTCCCTTCTTGATGAATGATTTACTAGAGTAGGTTTCCTGGCCCGTTCATATTTGCGGTGGAGCTTTGAAGTGGCTCTGATGGGCTGTTCCACTGTGGTGACCCCTGAAACGGCTGAAACACTCCCTTCACTGTTAACTTAAGGCCCTGCTCTCTGCTTCACTGAAGACTTGATAGCTCATTACTTTATGTAAAATGCTCTGGTGCTTTGAGAGCACTGTGTTGACCCACTGGCCCCAATCTGTAGATGTTGAGCAGAGTAAGCAGAGGATGCAGCCCAGAACAACATGTAGGATTTCCCCTAGATGCAATCTTACACAATGGATTTAGCATGACAATTGGCCTATCATTTTTCAGTTGTGCCAATAATATTAACCCCACGAGTTTCCTATTAACCAGGTAAATAGTGATTCTTTGATTATAGTGAAACGATTTAGCTATTTTAAATTGGCCTATGAATTTTTTTTGTAATTATGATAGATTTACCTCTGAGATTTGTCTTTATTCATATCACTCTCCTGATATGTTTTGTGACAAGTTCGGCTTTCCATTTTTACCAGTTTTCACACAGTTCCTTTTCGGAAATAGGTTTGTACGGTATTATTATAGCAGTATTATTTTATTTACTCCAACATCTCTATAAAATGGGCCACACTTCCTGCTAACCAGCTGTATTCTTTCTCTTCTTGTTGCTCATTTGCCCGCGTAGTGCCCAGTCTCGTCTCCTGTGGATATTCCTGGCGCCCACAGCCACTCGGCTCTTGCTCAGGCGTGGCATTGCTCCTTCCACCCGATATTTTTAGTCTCTGTTGTGCAGCGGAGCCTGTCAAATATTTATCCAGTTGACTTGAATTAAACTTTTTCCCATTAACCAACTTCTGCGGACATGGGTATATGTGTTAAATAAATCTATGCTGTTCTCAGACACTATAATTTTACTTTTTAACACTGTCTTCTCTTCAGCTTGTTCCATCATGTAGTGTAGCCACAGCAAACTCAAAGCTTGGTTAGATTTTCTGGTAGTTCTCACGCTACTTTACAGGCTCAGAAAGTACACCATATTTCTACACTTTTCAGAAAACGTGTACAGTATTCCAAATTGCGATTCATTTTTTAAGATGCACTATGCAACATAACATCGACCAATATCTGAAAAAAAAACATACTACTGCTTCCATCTATCGTGACTTTCATGTTGTTTAGATAAATAGCTTAGAGACAATGGGAAGGAAGTGGATGTGGAAATGAAAGAGATTGGTGTGGGGGTGCGAGGGGGTCTGCTGACAGATGCTGGCCCGCCTGATGAGGACCAGATAAGGCCAGGGTTGTCTCCGAATGAGCCTGTCCTCCATGTCTCACGCCTGTCAGTCCACACCCTCCTTCAGTCGGCCGGGACCCTCTGCCCACGCGGCTACTCCCCCTAATTAAGGAGAACCACGAGGGACAAAAAACCTCATTGTCTTCCCAGGAATTTGTGCCCCTTGCAGCAGAGCCGACCTGTTAACGCCAGGCTCTCTCCCCTCCCACCATTCTTCCTCCTCAGTTCAAACTCAATAAGGATGCAAGTCCTTATGAATCAGCCTGTGTGTTGCAAGTTGGCCTTGTTCAGCTCTAGGTCTTTTCTACTATTTTGGGGATGTCACAAAACCACAAGTGGGGCATGTTGGATTTGGAACAGCTCCAGTGATAAATGCCCAGAGATGAGGTAATGTGGTGTCAACTATTAAACAAATATACAAGCTTTTACAGGAGAATGGATGACTGCAAATTCAACATTTGATTTATGGTCTGCATGACCAACTGGAAACATGGTCAATAAATAATTTTTTACTTAATAATTTGTTGAAAAATATTTATTTAATTGACATTACTTCAATAATAAGGTGTTTTTTGTTTTGTTTTTTGTTTTGTTTTTTTGCCATTATAATTATCACTTTTTTTCCAACTCCATGAAAACAGAAATTAATGTGGATAATAAAAACAAAACTTTATACTTTTGCTATTTTTTAATATTCTTTTTCTATTTATTATATACACCAGTATACAAATTAAACATGCAATCTGAGTAGATAATACTAGAGTAATACAGTTTTGTTTCATAGTCCTAATAGACTCCTATTTAAACAATATGAAAAGAGAACAATGACACATCATTTTAACAGACTATAAAATAAGAATATATTTGAACACATAACATTTCAGTGCATTATGTAGCCTCATCCACTACACTAAGCTTTGTGAAATAGAAGGTGGCTCTGACCCCCTGCTCTTCGTCATACAGAGCCTGACAGGTGAACATGCCCTGTGCTTCGACCTGTACGTCTTCAATCTGCAGAGACGATGTGTCTTTGGGGATGCTCAGCTGTCCAAGGTTGCTGGACGTGGGCTGCACTTTGGATCCGTGTCCATAGTTAAAGGCCACCGCCACGCTGTTGTCGGTGCCCGGTTTGGTGAAGCCCCAGATGAAGATGTGAGGAGGAGGAGAGCCACAGAGTAAAGTGACAAAGCCTCCTGCAGCCACTGTGAGGTTAGAGCGGATGTAGTTCACCTCCTCAGGATCAAACAGGTCCAGGCCTGCAATACACCACACAGGCTACTGTAAAAACTGCTGAAAACCTTGTCCACTTTGATTTAATCTAATATAAAGGATTTATGATACTATAGTAGGTGGAAAGTAACCACATTTCCATTAATATAATTTACAATTTTGGTGTCAGAGGCATGGATACTAGCAGTGAAACTCCTTTAAAAAGTCAATCAGCTTTAAATAGTTCAAATAAAACCTTCTCATATAATGCATATATACTTTCTAATTAACTCCAGAGGTGTATTCCAGAAACTTCTTTGACAGACGACACGACAATATTGAGTCATGGTAAAAATAAAGTGCTTTTTTGTCATTATAGGCTATATATATAAAAATAAAACAAAACAAACATACATGGTCAGTTGGTTATGGTTGTGACCAGAGGAAACTAAAGAACATGCAAACACTTTGTTGCTGTGAGTTCAGAGCACTCACTACTACACCACTGTGGTGTGTTACACTAACTTTATGTTTTAAAAGTTCAAATGTTCTAAAGCAACTGGACCCCCCAGAAGGTTGTGAATAAGCTCTTGGAGATGAGCAACACATCATTCTGAACTCACACTGTTTATTTGCCTCTGGTGTTTTTACAAACTCAATTTTATGACTGTGTCTTTGGCTACAATCAGCATTTTGACAAAATAATGACAGCCGTTAATGATGAGGAGGAAGTGCACTGGTCTCAGCTTGTCTGCTTTCCATTTGTTGCTATTGTTACAGGCATCAAAAGAGCAATGACCTTTACCTTGGAGAGGACAAGCCACTATTGAGAAGATGAAGAGAAAGTGTAGAATCATAGTTGGTCCTGTTTTTAGTCCCATAAACCAAGTTCGAACTCCAGCTCCTTGTACCGTCCACAGCACTGCATCAGAATGTGTGACAGACAAGAGAAAACGCCTCCAAACTACAGAACTCACATTTAATTATTCAAGAGGGTTTCCAGCTCACCAGTGTGTGCATTTGGCCTGTGTGGCTAAGGGTTCAGAGTGTAGGGTGTCACCATGACTCCACTGCCTCATGTATTATTGAATGCACTGGCAGAATAGACTTATTAGAATGAAATGAAGATATCATGTATTGAGTTAAAACAAGGAATTGTAGCTTATAGAATCTAGAGACCTGTGGCTAATGTGGCTAATGGGGTCCAAATAAATAATGCAGAAATCCAAATTGGCATACCAGAGTAAATCCAGTTTAAAGATGTTTAGTAAATTAGTCAAGCCAAGGCAAATAACTCACTTTTGTGCTCCAGCAAGTAGTTAACAAAGAGCAAATGGAAGGATAGAAGGAAAAAGCAAACCTGCAAAGGTGCAATATGGATGCAGCCCATAAACCTGCAGTGACTCGAGGCAACTCCCGTGTAGAGGGAAGGTTGTAATTAGTTTAGGCATCATTTTTTGTGGAGAGATCCTCACTATATTTAGCTGTTGTTTGAGAACAGACACATGTGATAAACATCCAATATAAAACAACATGGGTCCAAGTACTTGGGATGGGGCTAAGTTCAAAGTCACAGAACAACAGACAAAGATGATACAGGTGTTGCGTAATGCTACACTTTATAGAAATTAGCCCCTGGCTTTTTTTCAAGTCCAGCCTGATTCACCTGCACAAGTTCAGCAACACTAAAAGATCTGGCACAAACAAGACTTGGAGCGGCTTCAGAAAACATTTGTGCAAGAGGCAAAAATCAAAAATGCCTTTGGTGCTACAGCTGGGATGCTTAGTCAGGAGGAATTGCCATTCAAGAAATTTACTATTCCCAGATGGCTAACGTTGATCATTAATCTGAATATGAACTGAAGGATATTTGATTTTCAGAAAATGTTTTTGTTTTTTTAAACATGTTAATTTAAAACAAATTCTTATGGCTGAGAAAACTTTGAGTCACACTGTGTAACATTCTAAGCAAAGTAATAACATTTTCATGGAGACCGGCAGGTATAGCAAAACCAGAAATGTCACGTTGTGCAGCTTTAATGAGTGGATATTACAGTACAAAATTCTCTTATCTGGACCATCTAATCCCTGTAAAATCTTCCAGGTGCCACATTGAGCAGCTTGGATACTTGACTTTGGTTCTGTCTTTTTGGCAGCACATAAGAGAAAGAGAGTTGAGGTAGTAATATGGAGATCTGGGCTGCACATTACACATGCAAACCCACATGTGTCACCCGCTCCTACTGCTCACAGCACTACACAACTTTATGTGATCGCAACACTTGACAAAACAGGTGGATTCTCTGAGCAAGGTCTATGACTAAAAACATCATTAGCGTTAGCATTGTTGTGGGCAACAGGTGGTCCCATTTGCCTTGGGACCACCTGTACCGGGTTGTGTGGCTTAAGCTAAACAGCAGATGATGCAGACGCTGGATGAGAAGTATTTGTTGGCGCAATTTTAGAGGATGTGTGTTTCCACTTATCTCCTGACTTTCATTTCTAAGTGAAGGGGAAAAGTTTTTGCACCACTAAGTTTGTGTTTTGAATTTCATTGCTTCCAGTGGTATTGATTTATTTAATTAATTAATTAATTAGTAATTAGTAATTAGTAATTAGTAATTAGTAATTAGTAATTGTATTTATATAGCACCTTTCAAGCCACCCAAAGTGCTTTACTGTTCTTTATTCATTCACTCCACACTCAATGGTGGTAAGCTACTGATGGAAGCAAGGCTGCCCATCTGTGCCATCGGGTCCTCTGACCATCACTGCTGCACACACCACTGGGAGTTCCACTTGTGGACTGTAATGGACTAACCGTTACCGTGCATGTGAAAGGACTGTTGGACTCTCTCTCTGTGTGTGTGTGTGTGTGTGTGTGTGTGTGTGTGTGTGTGTGTGTGCGTGTGTGTGTGTGTGTGTGTGTGTGTATGTGAGAAGTGAGAACTGCTCTGAAAATGCTGAAAATGGATTTCCCTCTGGGATCAATAAAGTCTGAATCTGAATCTGAATTGGTCGTACTAGGCATGGGTGTGAAGTGTCTCACCTAAGAACACAACTACAGTTTTTGCGACCGGCCCCACTGTGGCACCTGGAATTCCTAGTGGTTTCCCACCCAAGTGCTAACCAGGCCCAGCCTTGCTTAGCTTTTGAGATATGACGAGTTCAGGCTTTGACAAGATGGTATGGCCTACAGTGGTGGGGGAAGTGTTATTTACTGTGACAAGAAAATTATCATTACTAAGACAATAACAACAGAATAACTAGAAAAAAATCTTCTACTTGTGTTAAATAAAAGCTAATTTCAATGAGACCACCCACGTTTATCCTGATTGTGTGATTGGTGGTGTGAAAAAACGCCCCTCTGTCACAAAGGCTTAATGAAACTCACATGAGTTTAGAATATACTGGACCTAGAAACTATTCTAGCATGCTTTATATTTAGAGTACGTAAAAAAAAAAAAAAAAAAAAAAAAAAAAAAAAAAAAAAAAAAAAAAAACTTGTTTAGGATAACATAAACAAAAGTAGACTAATAGTGCTGATGTTTTCTTCAAAATAAAATTTATTTTCATTTGAACTTTATTCCTACTTATTTCATCTTCTTTTCCATTCACATTTCTTTTCTCCTGCACCCATGGTCACCCATTTTCAGTTTTTCTTTGAGTTGACATCTCTGTTTTTGGCCTCAAAACAGGGCTGTTGTGCTGCTCAAGTGGACACATGTATTAACCAGCCTCTGAATATAGCTGTTCTATCATCATTTATGTGTGCGACAGGCAGAGCACGGCTGTGTAAAGACTTGAGCTCATAAAACGGAGGTCCAGGCGGCTTGTGACCCCCATGTCCTTGTCTCTCTTCTGGGCTCATACCTGAGCACAGCACATTCAGAAGACTGGCCTTGGCAAACGGGCAGCCTGCAGGGCCTCTCCCAAGAGAAATAATACAACTAAATATTGTTTTACATAAATCTTTGAATAACCTCTACAACAAGATTCTGATTTTCCCTGATGTATTCCGCTTCCTTATTTTCTCACTTGCAATGTGGATTAAACCAAACAATGTTTGTCGGTAGTTACTTTTTATTGTTTTATACTGGAAATGGAGTGATAGGGATTCACAGCCCCTGTATGTACCCCAAAGGTTGAAATATACTAAAGGTAAGGCGGCAACTAGGGGGTATTACAGGGGTTCCCATTGTGAGGGATAAGGAGCGCTGAGCTGGAATTGTGATATGACAATGAAATATCACCCTCCAGCAACAACAATTCAAATACATTTACATTTCACTGCATTTCACTCCTGTAGTTTTGAAGTTCATGTACTGGAAAGTTTGGGAACCTGTGGACAATTGGCTTCAGAAAATTATAATTATATTCAAGAAACATATTTTAATCTGTGACATGACATTGTTGTAATTGTATCCCCCGATGGTTAGATCACAGTGATCCAGAGGAGTCCATGTAGTCTTATGAAGTCTTGACTGATGTGAGCTGAAACAGCCAGACGCACCACAGAGGCCTTCAGCAAGCAACATGTGGAAAGGCTTTGGCAGCTAATGTAGCGTGCAGTATTTATGCACTGAGCACGGACCTGACCACTGTCCATCAGGATCTAGGGAGCAGTTATGCCCGGACCAGCCACCACTACAGGAGCCCCCTGACACCCACTCACACCCCCATCACCCACAGCAGGGCACTATTGCCCCATCTGAACAATTTGCAGTAGCCATATTAAAATTTGCAACTGTAACACTCTGAGCCAAGAGTCTACATTCCTGAAAACTCCGGATACCAAACACCTCGGACTTCACAGTTGCACATTCAAGAAGTTACGGGATGTGGTGTCAAACTCAATTACGTCTCTTGTCACACTAATAAATATAAACATTTTTTGAATATAACATTTCTTGTCTCACGATGAGAGGTTTTCTCCTAAGTGAGAAAAAATGTAAACTGCCCAAAAAATAAATAAATAATAGTATGTAGTTTACGCAATCTACAAACATTTATTTAGGGAATTTATAAACTAGATCAAACAACCACATAACTGCAATAAATACAATTATATGTGACATGCTGAACTGTCTCCTCCCGCATAAACAGCTGTTTACAAATTGATTTAGTCAGATGTTGTCTTTCTTGACTAGTTTCAAGCAGCTCAAAGTCACTGTCATTATGGCCATGCTTTATGTTTAAAACACTGCTGCATTAAGGGAATTATTATCCAATTTATCCCCAGATGTACAACAGTCAATTATCACTCGCTCTGAACAGAAGCTCTGTGGCATGACAGCAGCTTGAGAAGTTCCTCTAAAAACCCAGAAATGCTCCAAAGATGACAGTCAAATTGGTATTTAAGTTTCCACTGATGTAATAGACATGTCAAACATAATTTAACTCCTTCCTAGGGGAAAAACATACACTGTCTGTGATTTACAGCTACACCACTAATTGAAGTGGTGTGAATGTGTATTATGCTGGCTGGCATGATTGTTGTTTCAAGATTATAATGGCATAAATCACAGCATGAAAGGCATTATGATACAGGCTCAAAGTTATTCTAGCCTTAAATGAAGTTGTCTTAAACATTGTGGGAACATATACAGTACAAGAGGAAGGCCTCTCAAATCATGAACGTATTTTTCACACTCATCCAGCTTTTATGGATGTTCAGATAGATTAAAACAATCTTATTACTATTAGGACACATTGTGAAGTATACATGGGAGGGATACGTGGGTAATTGAGATAAAAATTGCTGATTATACTTCTGGTATAGATCCTGGTTTGATCCAAAGCCATATGGATAAAAGATTCTATATTTAAAAAAATGTAACAGTGGGAGAGGGAATCAGGTCCTCCTGCTCACTTGTGCATTTTTACAAGGCTGTAAAAAGGATAGTTACTGGTTTTGCAATGGTCTTTGCCTGTACATGAGAGGTCATCAGAGTGCTGTTTCTAAGAAAGGTCACTGTAAAAATACTCAATAATTCTGTGCAAGTAGAATCTGGGCCTTCAAATTTTCAAGTATACTTCATACGTATTTTCTAAAAGTCATATCAAGAGCAATGTCCCCCTTTGCCTTTTGGTTTTTGTAAGGTAAAAACATTAAAGCATTACATTTTTTCATAAACAAACTCTTGGCCCAAAGTGATTTTTCCATCTGGAAGCAGTAGAGGGGTTGTCTAAAAGATAAAAACGATATGAATCGCTCCTGGCAACTCCAATGTCCAGGCTGGGATCAATTACACAGACAGGACTGGGAGAGAGGAGAGAGGGAGCGGGGCAAACGTTTCCCTGTTCCATGCTGTGGCCAAATGTAACTTTCAGACACACTTACACATACAATTAAACTAGAGTGTAAGCAGGTTTGGTTTGTGTCACATTAGCCCCGCCCATCAGCACAGTTTTTACTCCAGGCTGATGGAGCTTCCAGATGAAGTCACTTGCTGCCAGCTGTGCCGTCATGTAGGCCGAGCCGTGCATTCATACACGGCCTAATAGAATAAGTTTGTTGTCTCTCAGCACAACCAAAGTCATTATTGTTTTTTGGATTATACTGTTTGAAGTTCATTGTCCGAGTTTGGCTCTGAGTTTTCATGTGGCCCAATAACACATCTGCCTCACAGTCCTGACGAAATGCATTGTGGGAGTAGGGCTGTGATGGAATGAATATGAATAACACAAAGTAAAAACAGACAGTACAACCAGGAGGGGGGAAGGTTGGAGAAAGACAAAGGCATCTAATAGGATCCAGACGGTTGGAGCAGTGACGCTTTGAGAGAGGCTGCTGCCACATGGACGACACACACACTGTTTGTTTGTGAGCTCTGGACAGACTTTCACAGCTTACAAAAGGTCACTGCAACACCTCCAGTGCCCATAACCTCTTTTAGGGTCAGCACTGATTCACAAATAGTGAAGGACCTCACCTCGTGTGGCCCCCGTTAAACTTCATGAGCTCCACTGGTTCTGTATCTCTCATTACAAATACCAGTACACAGTGTAAATGGCTGCGTAACAGGCCACTGTAAAGACACCTCTGGGCCAGTGCCAAGAGCAGATCAGACCAGCTGAGCACAAATACACAGAAAAGTGCACAACAGGAGCTATAAACTGTTTTTAAATGGTACTTTTGTTAGGATTAAATAAGCTGTATTAGAGTATGCAGAGAATTAAAGAGAACAGGTTCTGACATTACAACAATACCAACACAAACCACAACAACAGTTAAAGTTGAGTTAAAACTGGTTATCTCACTTACAAGAACAATACAGTAAAGACTGTACTGCCACAGCTCATTAGTTAAAGATCGAAACTAACTTTGCATAAAATAGTAATATTCAATTCTTAGCAACTAACAAAAAATATCTAAAAAAACACAACATCTGATCTGACAATTGCAAAGTTTTGTAAGATAAAACAACGTCTAGACTCTGCTGCCATCTGCTGTCAGTTTTGTGCCATTGTGCTTCACTGTTTATAGATTAAATCAGTCAATTACATTAGGAACATCAAAACATGTTTTCTTTCTCTTAGAATTTTATTCTGAAAATGAACAAAAATAAAATAAATTTCAATTACAAATAACCCTCTAAAATATGAATACTTTTTAATATAATTTTACATTACTTATAGTATAACTTAAACAAGTAGGTAAACAGAGTCTAAACTGAGACTAAATCACAGATAAAGTTGCTCTGATTGGTGATTAACCCAAAAGAGAACAAAAACATAAGGTAATAGATTTGTCTCTAAATTAAACAAATGCCTAAATTACAGAGGACTTGCATATAACCAGAGGTACACCTACCACAGTTTGAGAAACACTGATCAAAAGATAAAAATTGTATGCACTGTAAACCAAACCTTTGTCAAGACAGTAACCAGTCCCAAAGCTCACGATGCCACAAAACCACAGGACATTCCACCTCGCAAACATTAAAGATAGAACTGACAACATTCACTATAGCTTGTATAACGTTCTACATCAAAATGTCAACAACAGTGTTAAATCCACTGTGCTTGATGATTTCAGTTTTGGCCACTCACCATATTAAGTTTGACCAAACACAGGTGTCTATTTTTATCCTACATAATCTGATCTGGTCTTTTCTATTATCTTATTTCTTACAAAGTACAAAACCAAGCTGTATTACAAAGATGATGGTTACTACTATCAAGCTATATCAAAATGCCTTTTCTACTGGCACAGATCTCACTTTGTGCCATTGAGTCCTGAGTACACAGCGTTCTTCATAGAAAGAAAATGGTCAGTAAACCACGCTACCTCTATTACTCCATGTGATAACAAAGTTAATCACCACGGAAAACAATTTTTGCACCATTTTATATTATCTCTAAAATCAGAATTATGAGATTACAGAAATGCAAAATTTACATAAAAATCATTTTCAGATAACATGAATTAGCACATCCCATTAAGGGTAAAATAAGGTTCAAATATATTCCTGTTTTGAGATTGCAACAAAATGCACTCCCCATACTTCCACACTGTATTATTTGGATTGCATTGTTTTGCTGGTGTCTCAATCCTTTAACATTCAGTTTGAGCAATGTTATAATGGATGCATTAGTTTTGCAAATGGCATTATTTGTATTTGCTATAATGGGAGGTCCTGACTATATATTTATGACAATTTCTTCCCCGCAGCATCAGCACTATACCTAAGGGCAAACCAATTTACATTCTTGTTTTTCTCTTCAGATCCATGCCAGTTTCCATGACAACATAGTTTCACTTTTTTGTCGTCCGCCTCATTCACTTGTTCAGTCTCTCTGCAGGTCTCCAAGTCCCCACTGATCTCTCCTGCTTTTCTCTTGACCTTAGCCCTACAATTTATTTCCTTTCTCTCACTGACTCATTCTGTTGAACCTATTAACTTTGCTTGTCATGTCAGGGTGGGAAATAAACCATATCTTAAAGAAATGTTAAGTGGACAATATACATGTGCCCTTCTCACTCAAAAATGCTACTTAAGCATACAAGCTTAAAAGTACGGATTCAAAATAATTTTATAGACTTTCTAAAATGAAGTATCTGCATTTATGATAAATTAAATTATTATGTCATTCATAGCCAACAGGTCCATATTTACAATCAGCTAAATAGAACTACATTCAGAGTTCAACAGGTGTGAAAAATTGTCCAATAGTCTAAGAGCTTGATTTATTTCCAACTCAAATGACAAAGTAAAATCTTACAATATCTTACAACATAAAACCCACACACTAGCATGGATTAGGAGGAAGTGGCAGTCAGTGTAGAATGCTGTAGTATGTAGAGAGCACTTAATTTGAGGTCACATGAGGGCATCCGCTGATACCCAGACCACCAGAGGGAGCAGTCATCTGAAAAACAGCACAGGCTTCAAAACATCTCAATATTATTCATTAAATATTCAGTGTGGTCTGCAATATATTGTGAACACATTTAAGTGACTGCTAATAGCCTATCTGAATATATTTAAAGGCAAACATGTTTGTTTCCTGCTGTGCTTACATATAGGCCATTGGGCAATGTTATATTTTTATTTCAAAAACTGTGCAAAAAGAACTAGTGTCCAGAGTCCAGTGCATTGCAGAAAAGTCCAGTGCCATACGCATGCCCGTGCGGACATGCTAATGCTGGGAGTGATAAGCTGCGGACTCGTCCTGCCCTTCTACATCTTGAACAGTGGGAGTCATGAACCGCTGCAAGGTGACGCGTCCTCTCATTTCATGCCAAACTTCAGCCACAAGACGCGCTGCGTTATTTGTCACCGTGGACTGACACCAAACTGCGACTGTGTTTTTTTTAAACATAAGACTCAAACGGATTTGATGAGGAGAGATTACTGAGCATCTTGCGGGAAAGTGAAGGGAGCAAGCGGTGGTGGTGGCAGCGGCCACTCCGGGGAATGTCGGCTGGCCGTCAGTCCTCACATCGGCCTCTTCACGTCGCACTGCCAAATGGGGTA
>KN499052.1:24366-34406 GCA_000787155.1 Scartelaos histophorus | reverse complement strand
TCTTCAGGGATGTTTTTGAACACACATTATTTATATAAAAATAAATAAATAAATAAATAAATAATGTGTGTGTGTGTGTGTAATAAAAATACACACACAAAATCTTGCACAAATTGTATTGCAAAACATCAGACCACATTTGACACGGAAAGGTGATGCTGCATAGTCCGGTTAAGTAATATATGCACATACACATTGTGAACAATGTTTCTACATTGCTAGTCTTTTTGATGTGTCACGACCTTGGATATATTTCCTTTTCAGGGATATTAAATTATTATTTTGACTCATGTCAACAATACCCAGGCTGGAATTAAATAAGAAGAAATATGTTTTGGTATTTATATTACTTCTACTACTCCTTAGTCTTTCATATTTAATTTTTTTGGAAGGCATCATGCGCACTAAGCGCCGCTGTGTTTTGGAGAGAAAACAGCCCTATAGTGGAGATGAATGGTGCTCTGGACCTGACACAGAGGAAGATGAGGAGAAGCCACAAACTCTTATCCACAGTATGTTTAATATTGACATACTCTCATGCATCAAATAAAATATTTTATACACATTCAGTTATACACATTTCATGACATTAGCCTAAAAGAATGCCTTGTATGTTTGTTTAAATCAATACAGGTATTTAGCTCCATCTAGTGTATAATTGTAGATATCATAATGCATCCCATGTTTTGCAAATTACAGAATATTTAGATTGTGATTTTTTTTTCTTTTAGAAGAAAAGACCTTGGTGGGTCCTGTTCAGGGTCTACAGGATCTCCAGTCAGAACCTGGACCAGAGCTGAAGGTGGAACCCAAACAGACTTTAAAGCAACTAGTGTATGTTTTCACAACCAGCTTGGCCAACAGGTAAAGCCATAGTAACCATCTGATTCTTTAAAGAACAACTTTTTGATTTTATGGTTTTTTTCAGTGCTGCAGATGCTGTATTAAAAGGCCAGAGTGATTCCATTCTGCTTTTTCACCAGCAAAATGTTCCTCACTCCAAGTTGGAACAGGTAGGATTAGGATCATAGGCTTACATTTTTAACATTTTTTAAATGTTAAAATACCATTATAATTATATAGTTATATAGTTATAATTATATAGAAAATATAGTTTTAATTGCTAACAAACCATATTTTTTTCACCACAGGCCCATCCAGCAAGGAAGAAGTCCTCTAACATGCCAGAGAAAGTAAGATCGAGCAGCTCCCCACCCAGTTCCACACCTAAATCCCAGAGTGGGACTCCACGACCATCATCAGCAGGTGTTATGAGTATGGCACTTCGAGTTGGGACTCCACCTTCATCCAAGAGTGAAATGGCTCAGACTAGAACCAGTGAGGCATCCCATACAAATTTCACTAGGTTAGAGGATGGTTGTTTGCCAGCAGACCAAGTACCAGCAACTAGAGATGGAGAGGCAGTCGGAGGTATGGTTGTTCCTATTCCAACAGTTTCTCCTTCTCAGAGTCCCACTATCCAGTCTACACACCCACAAAGTGCTCAAGCTCCCAGACTGTGTCCTGAAAATCTTTCTAAAGAGCAGCTAGAACACAGGGAGCGGTCTTTGCAGACATTGAGAGACATTGAGAGACTGTTTCTGCGCAGTGCAACTAATGCTGGATCTGGAGATCCAGACAGCTCTTGCAACAATCCCAACAACCCACCTAGTGTTACAGAAAGGAGTGGTGTTCTGGATGGCAATGGCAATGGAAGGGCTATTTCTGGATGCAGCACTAATAATAATGTGCTTTCCACATCTCTGATGGGGAATGTGAGGAAATATGAGGAACCACTCCAATCAATCATTTCTCAAACAGAGTCACTACGTCGACCACAAATAGAACATCACGATATAGACCACCCCCATCACCAGATGTCCCCATCTGGGATGGACATTGGTCATTTACTTGGTCCAGAAGGGTTGACCCCTGAACAAATTGCCTGGAGAAAACTCCAAGAGGAATACTATCAAGAGAAGCGAAGACAACAAGAGCTACAATCTCCAGTTCATTCTGAAAATTATAGAATATCTGAAATGGGAATACCTGGAGGTCCCATGATGATGAGAGGACCACCTCCTCCCTACCACAGCAAACCTGGAGAGCAGCCATGGGCAAACAACATGTTAGCTGGAGGAGTTAGAGGGAATACACAAATATTAGAAATGCCTGAAGGACCTCAGGGCCCCAGATTTTTAGGTCAAATCTCAAGGGGCCCACCAGGGGCAGGTTTTCCTGGTAGTCCAGGGCCATTTCCTCTGGAAGGTGTAGGACATCAAAGGGCAACTCGACCAGGAATGCTCTGGTTAGATGAAATGCCCAATAATAAAGGGCCTGGAAGTCAATTTCAAGGCCTTTATACTGGTGGACCTCCTCAGCACTTGCAAGGTAATACAGAATCTTCTAATCATCTAATTGCACGTGAAGAAATATTTCATATTTTGGAAAAACGTCAGATGCAAGGACTTCCAAGAAGTGAACTTGTTCGACTGGCTAAACAGCTGCAATACAACATGCAAAGACCTAATCGAGTGATCCGGCGAGGTACGCCTTCTCAAAATGATCCCATGGACTTTCCTGGTTCACATGCTATTTTGGGTTCACCTGGAGCAGGCCCTCAGATAAAAGACTTGGTAGATTCTCCTCTTGGGAGTAATAATCCTCTGAATATGAAGCCGTCTATTAATGTACAGCAACAGTTGAATTTAACTCAAAAGCTTAGAAGTTCCTTAGAAGTTGGATCTTTAAGTGAAATCTTTGGCCCTGCTGCAATTTCCCAAGCAAGAAACTCACAAAATAGACGAGAAGAAAATAGGGGATTTAACCCTGGTCCTGACGGTCCTTTTCACTTTCCAAACCAAGGTTCTTTCACTGGACATGTTGAAGAGCCGTATCTTCAAACTGATTCTGAAATGTTTGAAGAGCAGGGCCCAAACCAAATGGGAGGTACAATGCGACTCAGTCATATGCCAATGACAGAGGGCTTTAAGGTTTCAGATGCCAGAGCAAGGCATCCCTCGGATCCAACACCGAACCTTCATCCTTTAGCCTCTCCATCACTTCCTGCACCTCATCAGCTCAATTCTCCATCAATTGACCAAGTCCCATCACCTCTTCTGCCTTCGTCCTCAGGGGCAGGAATAAAGTCACCTTCCCAGATGTCTTCTGGGGCACATCAGCCTCCTCCTCTTCCTCCAGCATCAGGAGCTGGGACTCCTTCTTCCATAAAGTCTCCTCAAGTAGTTGGCTCTTCCAACCATGGGCTGCACTCTCCCTCAGCCTCACCAGGACAACTCAAGTCTCCCAATGTTAGTGGAGCTGGTGGCTCTCCTGGATGGACCTCTCCAAAACCAGCTCTTCCAAGTCCTGGACCAGCCAGTGGCAAAATGGCGGGCAATGGAGGACCCTCTCTTGAGACGGGTAAAGAGCTTTATTTTGGTTATATGATTATATTGTATTTTGCATATGTACCTTGGTAGATCTTTTTTTCTGTGATGTTTTCAGGTCAATCACTGCCTCCCAGAAGTTCCAGCTCAACACCTATTAGTCAGCCAGGTTCAACAAACACAAGTGTTCCATTCACTTCCTCTACTGAGGCACCGCCTTCACAGAATCCTCTGTCCTTAATAATGTCTCAGATGTCCAAATATGCTATGCCCAGCTCCACCCCTCTCTATCATGAAGCGATCAAAACACTTGCCAGTTCTGATGATGAGATGCTGTCAGATCGCTCCCTTCTGTCTGGTGTGTGTATTGGAGGTAAGAATTCAAGTAATTAAATAAAGTTGACAATAAATATTAAAAATTGCACTATTTCACATTTGTGTATGTATATATGTATATGGGTGTGTGTGTGTGTGTGTGTGTGTGTGTGTGTGTGTATATAGATAGATAGATAGATAGATATAGAGGAGTAAATATATATAGGAGTAAATGTTTGTGTGTTTTATATAAAATCTAACAATGTTTTTTTCAAACGTCTGTAGGAAACACCCAGGCATCCCAGTTGCTTGGTCCAGAACCACAAAGCCCCATCAGTCACGGTCAACCGCACCTCTCTCATGAAGCAACAGGGCCAATGCTTTCTTCACCAAACCAAATGGGTTTGTCCTCCATGAACTCTGTGATGGTTGGAGCTGGTGCCCCTGATGGAATTGTTCCATCTTTATCTCAGAACCAGATGGGAGGCTTTCCTCGCCTGCAGTCTCATGGGCCCTTGCACTCACCTGTGGGAGCAATGGGCCAGAACTTCACACAGTCTAATGACAATATTCTGCCTCCTCAGCAGCTGCACATGATCAATAAAGGCCACCCACACCAACGAGCTCCAGATTCATTCAATTCTCTGCCTATGGGAGATGGCCCAGATCTAAGTGAAGTAATACGTCCTACTCACACAGGTATTCCTGAGTTTGACCTTTCCAGAATCATTCCTTGTGACAAACCCAGTAGTATACTTCAGTATTTTCCCAAGAGCAATACAGCTCATCAGAATCCATCTCAAGGACCACCATCTCAACACAGTTCTTCACAGCAGCTACTCAAACAACTGTCTTCGTCGATTGCTCATGCCAGTGGCCCTTCATCAAACCCACACATAGCTAACCTACAAAATATGATGGCCGAACAACAGCTGCAGCCTCTGCCACATAGTGTAGGGCGCCAAGGCATGGGAGCTTCCAGAGGTATGGTGTCTGGTGCAGGGATTGGTCCAATGTGCCCCCCTGGACATATGATGGGAAGACCAGCCATGTCGTTGCAGCATCAGCAGCATGGTATGATGCCCAGTAACACACTTCACCATTCAGCCAACCCATACCAGAGCATGATACCCTCTCAACAACACTCTCACAACACTATGGCACAGCACAACATGATGATGATGATGCAGGCCAAGCAGCAAGGTCTGGCTTTTCCAGGTGACCACTTCGGTCCCCAAGGACCACTAATGTCCCCTCAGGGCCCAATGATGGGCCCGCCCCAACCAGGCATGATGGGTCCTCAGTCAATCAGGCAACGGGGAACACCTTTGGACAGTCCAATTGGCTATGGATCAGGGGGCATGGCCAATATACCATTCTAATAAGCAGAAAATTACATTAGCACTGGGTCCATATTGTCCATTTATGTGACATAATTTAAGAAAAAAGATGCATTGTAAAGATGAGGTACCAACAATGATCAGATTTTAAACTATTAATCTGAAGCCATTTTAAAATGTAATATATGTAAATTTGCAATATAATTGTTGTGAAGAGTGGCAGTAAAGAGAGTGCCTCAAATTTCTATTTGTTTTGATGCTATTGATTTATTTTCTCAAAGCTAATGTGCAAAAGAGTAATAGAAAAATATAATATATACCTGCTGTATATATCATGCAATTTGTGATTGTTTTTTGCAACTGTTCTGTATAACTGTTTTATTAGAAGTCAAATATAATACACCAATCTCTGAACTGACTTTATTTTTAGTTTTCATCTCTTGAAAATATCATAAGCAAATTACATTATTACTTTCTTGAGTTATTAGATCATCACATTTCACAAGAAATTCTAATATCAGTACATTAAAAACACAATGCAATGTACAATGCAATGAAACACATTTCAAAAGTAGGACATTCCACACATTTACAGGCATTGTAAGTATTTCTCTTAGTAGGTGCTTGTGGTTATTGCTCCCTCTGAAATGGATGATTGATTGTTATTCCGCACGCTCATTAATGGCAGACACACCCGACCACAACCAAGTGCACAGAGTAACTGTATCAGTTCATTTCGGAAACGCACTCCAACAAAAGCATAAAGAAAAGGATTCAGACAGCAGTGGAAAATGCCAAGGCATTTTGTCACTTCTAAAGCAGATTTTAGTGATGTGGAATAATTACAGGTAGTATTTTTAATTAATTGTACTTCCACCAAAGTATTCATCAATAATGTAATATTGTATGGAAGCCAACAGAGACAAAACACAAGGGTTATGAGTAAGGCCAGTCGAATTGCACCTTGTTTAGCCTGATTCTTTTGACTTTTGTACAAAGTGCCCACTATTGCAGTGTAACAGTAAGCCATAACAGCCAGTGACACAAAAAAGCACAAATGATTCAGAACTCTGTTGGTGTGAAGCCAGTTGTTTGCATGGATACCATACTCATGATAAAAACAAAAAAGGTTTGTTAAATTTGTTTCATCCCTTATCACTGTCAAAAAGACTATATTTGGAATTGAGAGCCCCAAACAAACTACCCATAGCAAAATGCAAATGAGATGCACTGTTTTGGCCTGTCGAATTTGGATACTAGAAATGGCATGAACTATAGCCAAATATCGATCAAATCCAATGCAAGCAAGAAGCAAGCTTCCACACAGATGGTTTATGTTTTTCAGCAACCCAGTAAACTTGCACATAAACTTGCCAAACGTCCACCCAGTCACACCATCGGCTGCGTCAAATGGAAATGTAAAGAGCAACATGAGGTCGGCCAGGGCCAGGTGCAGAAGGTAAATCTCAGTGATGCGAAGGAAGTGCCGACGTCTCAGGAGAACTGTGATCATGAGGCCGTTGGATGCTACACCCAGCACAAATATCACACTGTAGAACACAGGCAGGAACATGGCATGGAAGTGCTGCATGGCCTTCTCCTCCGTTTGACAGTCATAGTAGTCATAGTCATACAGATCATAGTCTGTGACATTATCAGACTCTGCCATGCCTATTGACTGAAAATAGAGAAAATGTACAATGTTTGTGGGTGAGATTATTTTCACTTCCCCATTTTAATAAACAGTATTCAAGAACATGGAGAACAAAGACTCAAGATCTCTCTATAACCAAACATTAGCATATATGCTTGGTTGATGCCCATTTAATTTGAAGAGCTTGACAGGGTGACCACATGTGGATGCAGTGAGTGACAATGCCATCCTGAGGCCGAAGCATTACCCCCTCATTTAGTTACATAACCTGTGCTTGCATCATTGTTCATTTATGAATGTGCTATGTATATTATTAACCAATAGCAGGTTGTTGACAATGTGTTCTGAAAAATATTAACAGAAAAAATATTTTAGGTCTTACCTCTTGCACAGTATAGGTGTAGGTTGAGTTGAGTAGGTGAGTAAGTTGTGGTAAACTGATGAACTTCCTCTTACCTTTCTTACATGCATTGCACACTCACTGGTCTTTATCCATTTATTTTTGGGTAGTCAAAACTTTCCACAAAATTTTACTACAACCAAAACAATGAGAAAAGGAGAAATACATAGGCTGACGTTTGACCCGTAAACCATAACATTCTCAGGTCTGCAGTTTATATAGAAGCTTTTGCTGTAGACAGTAATCCATTAAAAGCCATCTTTTAAAATGGAGGGCAATAAAATGTGTTGCAGTGTTTCAATTGAGACTTAGTTTTGATGATTACTTCCACCTCTTAAGGGTGATTTGTTACAGAAGGCCACATGGAACGGTGTAGCAAGGGGCATTTTGAGCTCTAGCACTTAATGAGTGTGATAATAGAAGCATCACAAATGACAAAAGTGTACTTTGATTTCAACCCTATTACCCTGTTATCTTAAAATATACATTGCCTATACAACAAAGTATATTGAGTAATCTTTAGGTCTGATTTATGAGACTCCTGTTTTGGTACGTGATCACAGTGCAAGAAGTAAAAAAATGACTATCATAAATAAATACACTAGCCAATGTAATCCACATAGCAACACATATCTTAAGGCAATAGGTCTAGAAGAATATATCAAGTTCTGCTGTGTGTGTGTGTGTGTGTGTGTGTGTGTGTGTGTGTGTGTGTGTGTGTGTGTGTGTGTGTGTGTGTGTGCATGCGCGTGTGTGTGTTTTATTGCTGTTGTTGTTTATACTATAAACTGTATAGTCATATTTTCCCCTGCAAATATTCAATACAACTATTAATAATGGCTTTAAACCAATTTCAAGTGGCCCTGAAAATAGTCAAAAATATGATTCTGTCGACAGGGGGCGGGTTCAAATAGAGCGGGGGCCATCTTGGACACTGGCTTGTCAGGGCTTTTTCGTAGTCAGCTAAAATCAATAGCTACACCTTACAATCACCGCTACAAAGATTGGTCAGTTAAAAATAAAGGTAAGACAGACGACTTTAAATAACATCCCACACATATCGGGTTTTTGTACTGAAAGGACATGACGATTTGTGCACCGGTTATTCGCAGACTGAAGTGAAAATTCGCCACTGTTAGCTATTTATGCTAGTTAGCAACGATCACAGGTCCCGAGCAGGCCTGTACAAGTTAATATCATTGTAGACTATATATTACGACATCGTAAATCCCGAAAGTGGTATTATCAGAATTTACTAAACGTGTATGATTTTGGTTAACTAGACCGAGTGAACAATGTTACTTCCATTTTCCTTACAATCAGTGAGCCAGTCTTGTGACGGAGGCTACAGTCCAGCTAACGTTAATGCTAAAATGTTGGAACATTATCTTGTAACGCCACATAAAACTGTACAGATATTAACTGCTGTATCGTTTTATTTGCCCTAGCGCTTATTTGCCTGGGGGTAAATGACCGTTTTATATAGGAAGAGGTAGATACGACTTTATGTCGTGATATTATTAGGTCGACGGCACAAATAATCCCTTAACTCGCATTGTTAGCCGTATTTAAACAAGGCTGTTCGATGGTTCAGGTTAGTGTTGGTATTATGGATTTGATCATATTTGTTTTAAACCAATACTTTTGTTGAGCCAAACTAGCGCAAACGAACGAAATGGCAACGACCTCTGTAATTGGATATGCTTTATTTACAGACATGTTTAATAACATCTGTTATGTTCTGTTTGCAGGATTGGATTTGTGTGGACTCAAAGGCCAAGCTATGCAAGATGGCTAGCTAAAATAGTGAACCATAACTTCAAAGCTTGCCTGTTGATACCTCTTAAAATTTTTAAAGATTCAATTTGAACCTGCCTATGAGATAAGAACTTGTGTGGTTTCCACCAAGATAAGAAGAAACCAAGTAACGCCATTAATAAGTTGTCACATATTTGTGACAAATTTGTTTCCTTGGTACACTAAAATTCAGTTGTCATGAGTACAGCAAGAACAGAGAGCCCAGTGATTTTGGGCTTGTCCAACCAGAATGGACAGATCCGAGGCTCAGGGAAGCCAGGAGGAGGAGGAGGAGGAGGAGGAGGAGGCCCACAGCTAAATCCTATAAAAGGCACAATTAACAACGGAGAATCTCTGCCAGCTACTACAACTAATGCTGTTATTAAGTAAGCAAAACCAGCTTTTGATCCCATTGAATTTCACAAATGTGCACATGCTAAATTTATTCATCTCACAGACCTGGGGATGACTGGAAGAAGAATTTGAAACTACCCCCAAAGGACATGAGAATGAAAACATCGGTGTGTATTTAATGCAACAGCATGCATTCATATTTGACTTACTATTACTAATTAATGCTATTTTTTTCCAGGATGTAACAGCAACTAAAGGCAATGAATTTGAAGACTACTGCCTAAAACGAGAACTATTAATGGGAATATTTGAAATGGGCTGGGAGAAACCATCTCCTATTCAGGTACACTGTCATCTACAACTAATGCATCACGCTTTTGTAGTGTGACACAATTTCCAAGACAAAGGGAAAAAACCCTCAGAAGCAAGTACCTTGAACCTTTAGCCTTATCTACAGTCTGTTTCAGAAATCTTAACAATTCTTTGATTTGCATGACCTTAAAAATGGTTTAAACTTTTTAGCCTTTGTGGCTTGGTGGTGCTTGATGGAAGCCATCGTTATTATGCCAGTGTTTCAAGGAAAAGCTTGTTTTATACACTGCATAATAAATTAAAATCTGTTGAATCTATGGATGTTTTTATTCTAGGAGGAAAGCATCCCCATTGCACTGTCAGGACGTGATATTTTAGCCAGAGCCAAAAACGGCACAGGGAAGAGTGGAGCCTACCTCATTCCCTTACTTGAACGCATTGACCTGAAGAAGGACTGCATACAAGGTGAGAAGGTTTTT
>KN499052.1:5932-24356 GCA_000787155.1 Scartelaos histophorus | reverse complement strand
TTTTTTTTTTTTTTTTTTCAATAAAGCATCCAGTAAATTATTTTAAAACCTTTTCAGCTGTCAACCATATTTGTGTAGCAGAGTTTGGAAAATTAAACATTTTATTCTTTGCTTTCTCTTTTAGCGTTTGTCATTGTGCCCACTCGAGAACTGGCTCTGCAAGTAAGCCAAATATGTATCCAGGTCAGCAAACACATGGGTGGAGTGAAGGTGATGGCAACTACAGGTGGAACAAATCTACGTGATGACATCATGAGGCTCGATGAAACAGGTGACTGTTACAGCTGTTTGACCAAAAACTTCCTCTGAACTATAGTGTGTTGAGTTTGCATCATGTCCATGCTCTCTGTTTTCACAGTGCATGTGGTGATTGCCACTCCCGGGCGAATCTTAGACCTCATTAAGAAAGGAGTGGCCAAAGTCAATCAGGTGCAGATGATAGTGCTGGATGAAGTGAGTTCCATTTTATTTTGTTGTTTGTTGTTGAAGCTATGTGCACTTAACCTTATATTTGTTCCTCACAGGCAGACAAACTGTTGTCACAGGACTTTGTGGTAATGATGGAAGAGATCCTCAGCTTTCTTCCCAAACAGAGACAGATCTTACTATATTCTGCCACATTCCCTCTCAGTGTGCAGAAGTTTATGGTATGTTTACTCAATAACAACATTTGCCACACAGCTGGCCTATTTGTAACTGCAGTGCTTTGTTGCAGAATTCACATTTACAGAAACCCTATGAGATCAACCTCATGGAGGAGCTCACCCTGAAGGGAGTGACCCAGTATTACGCTTATGTAACTGAACGGCAAAAAGTCCACTGCCTCAACACCTTGTTTTCCAGGGTAACAACACACTTTCCTTGTGTTGATTTAATAGCTTTTTATTAATTTAGGTTTATTTGATTAAATACACTTTGACATTCCAAAATTATTAGTTTAATTCCTGTCTGATTTAACATTTTTGTTTCTTTTTCTCAGCTTCAGATCAACCAGTCTATAATTTTTTGCAATTCCTCTCAAAGAGTTGAGCTGCTTGCCAAGAAGATTTCTCAGCTGGGCTATTCATGTTTTTACATTCATGCCAAGATGAGACAGGTTGGTACATTTTAAACTTTATATAAACTTAAAATGGTTATTTAGGCTAATGTATCATTGTTTGTGTCACCTCTTCAGGAGCACCGCAATCGTGTGTTCCATGACTTCAGAAATGGCCTGTGCCGTAATCTAGTGTGCACTGGTGAGTGGTAGAACAACATTTACTATTCTTTAGCGGTCTCCAAGAAGGCAAATAAGTAAATTTCACAAAAGTATACTGCATTACAACATGATAAAAACATGTACGTTCTGTGCCATCAAAGTAATACTAATCATAAGTAATAATAGTTTAAATGATGCTGTTTCCACTAGATCTTTTCACCAGGGGAATTGACATTCAGGCTGTGAATGTCGTCATTAACTTTGACTTTCCCAAGCTGGGAGAAACATACCTGCATCGTATTGGAAGATCTGGTAAGAGACTACATTTTGCATTAAAAAAGAAGCCAATTTGCACTTGAATAATTATTAAAAGACAATGCTTATTTCAGGACGCTTTGGGCATCTTGGTCTTGCAATCAATCTGATCACCTACGATGATCGCTTCAACCTGAAGGGCATTGAAGAGCAGCTTGGAACCGAAATCAAGCCCATCCCTGGGATCATCGACAAGAGCCTTTATGTGGCAGAGTACCACAGCGAGAGTCACGAAGAGGCCAAGCCATGAGCAGTGAGTACCCCCAGTACCTCCAGGATTATACACATACTGAGCCTACTGTTCTAATACAAACAATGCATTCTCTCTCTTTCACAGACCAGTCCACCTTCCATCCCCTTACTTCCCTCTACTTTTTTTTCTTTTTAAAAAAAAAATTGTACAGTTTTTTTGTTTTTTTTTTTCTTTTTTTTTTTTCTCGGTGCCACCGTAAGGATTGTGTTTTTGGGCCGAAGTATTTGGGAAGAACTCATTTGCCTTGTAAGGCTTTGTGCTGCACCATCACATTGAAGACAAGTGCACGAAAAGGAAAGCTTTGGACAAAGTAGAAATGTGCACATTTTGGTGAATCCTACCCATCAGTGACGCTAAGCCAGCACCCACAGACCCCCGACCATGCCCTGTCAGCTCATTTTTTTTCTTTTTAGAAAATTTAAACCAGTTTGTATCAAGTGCCTTAACAAGCTGTTCAACTTCTTCAAAAGTAATAATCCTTGTGACGTCCTGTCTCACCACACACTATCTCACACTATTCACCTACTGAAAGAAATGGTCTGGCTTCTGTTGTCTGACCACATAGGTGAATCCATAAAAGTTTTGTCACCACATTTTCCAGAAAAGAAGGGAGGTCTGCTGGAGTTTTCTGTTTTCGACTGGCTTTGATGCACAGATCTGGCTCATTATTAAAGATGAACTTGGATTCATTTGGACAAACACTGGGTTTTTCAGAGAGACTGTCCAAATGCTTTCAGAGGCCCTGGTGTTTTCTTCTTGTCTTCACAATGGAACTCTAAAGATGGACTTGCTGCAGCGCCTCAACATCACCTCATGAGGATTCCTGGTGGAGACGATTAGAGGAGCTTTTAAGCCCACTTTCACTTTCCCCAGTGGATGGCCACACTGTTCAGAGGCGTGCAGCCCACGTGGGGTGCATGTTTCACCTTGTGTATATACTTTCATTTTAGATTGTTTTAAACAAGTTTATAAGGCTGGCTGATAAACTGAAAAACAACATACTCTTGTTATCACTGGAGATCTTGTGCCAGTTTTTCTTTCAAAATTGTGGCTTCTAAATTTCTAAGTTGTGAAAAATTCCAAGTGATCATCTTAAGACTGCATGAAATGTTTTGGACAAATTTGAAACTCCTTCAGATTTGAAGGTAGGTGTGATTATTTTAGCTGCACTTAAATTATTGACTATTTGACTTGAGATACCAGTGTTAACAAGTATTGTTTAGACAGATGGCTTTTAAAAGCTTGTGCATATAAGTGTTGAATTCTCTATTGTCACCAGCCTTAACTTGTAAAACCTGAGACCACCGCTACCATCTAGGTCTCTGTGAATCATGAATGGCCAATGATTTTTTGTCTTGGTAGTACAAGTGCTGCAGTGCAGCGAAATTGTTAGATGATCTGTATTTTGGGGAAGGTACTTTACTGTTACGTTCATCTTGGCTTTAGGCACAGCTCTTGATTTAAGAATGACGACGGAGATGTTATGTTCTGTCCCCTTTTTGAAAAAGTCAACTGAGAGCATCCGAAATTAACATCACACTTAAATGTAGCAGCAACTAGTGGTCTGTGCATCTGTACAGCTCCACAAGATGCTTCAGTCTGATTGGCTGCTGTAAACATAAATAATGGGTTTGGGCAATAATCGGCTGCACTGCTTTTTGTACACTTCTGACCCAGATAAGATTTTTATTTTAAAATTAACTAAAAGGGGAATGTTGAAGGAATGAAAGTATTTGGTAAGGCTGCTTATTTTACATGGTGGGTAACTAAACCTACTCATTATCTTCCCCCTCCCCTGAATTTAAGTTTTTTGTAGGTATTTTCTTTTGATAAAGTGCAATTTCCTTGTGGTGAGATGCTTTAGGTTCTAATCAGTGAGACTTAAATTATTTATTCAAATTAAAATATTGTCTATAATCCTTAATTCTCATTGGTTAGAATGGATCCCTGTTCTTACTGCTTTAGTCCGTTACATATTTTTGCACAAGGGGAAATTGCTGTGGGAGGGTGTTCAGAACAATCCAAATTTGTGCAGAGTTTGTGAGAACAGGGATTCTCCCTTCAGACACATGGCAGCTGTCTGTTTGCTGACGGCCTCTGACCGTACAAGCCGGTGACACTAAACAGAAGGCATCATGTTGTACTGTGCTGATAGTGGCTCTACTGTCACGGGCTGCAGTCAAATCCTTAAAGACTGAGACAAGAGCATCTTGCCTTGTATTGGGTAAATAATTACAAAATATATATTGAATTGTCTCATTCATTAAGGACTTTTAAAAACTTTTGGGGTGGGTAATTTGGTGGTCTTGCTGCCCTGATGCAGTCAGTAATTGGTTCTAAAATACTCAAACACATTTGTGTCAATCTGGCTCATATTGGCAGCTCCTGATGTACAAGGTTTTTGTGAAGCCTCTTTCAAACGGCTGCATCAGTTCATAAACGTGGGTGGGAGCCTTTGGGCATTAAATAAGATCCAACATTTGGGGATGGGATTGAAATTGTCACTAAAATGCCCTCAGACTTGGATTTTCTTTTTGTTTCAAATTAAATGTTCAAGTGGATTTAATCTTGTTTAAAATACCAGCAAATTTAACAAGTTAAAATTGAGTTTTAATTTCATTACAATTTGGTCTAATTGGCAGTTTTTCAGTGGAGCTGAATTTTACTGGGATTTCAGTTTAAACAGGGAAAATGATCTGAAAAGTTTTGTTGAAAATAAAGCTCACTGAAATTTAACTTCCTGTGTGTATCATTCTTCAATAATACCATGGATCTATTAAAATAATATAATACCTACACTGTAGCTAGGGGGTGTTGTTGAGTTTGTACAGCACTCTGCTCTGTTGCCATCATAGGAGAAAAAGGTAAAAGGAGAAGTCTAAGCCAGCGTGAGGCTCGCCATGCTCACAGTTACATGAGTGAATCTGGAGCCAGGCTCTAGGTTATGAATAGGATTTTTTGACAAACAAAATGGAGGAAAAAAAGCATCAGGATCATGTAAAGCTGGTTAATAAAACATTTTAAGACCAAAATGACAAGGCTTACTGCAGCAAGTACAGAGAGAAGAGCCACAAGGTCCTAATGTAAGTCAGTGGGAGCCAGAGTCAGAAGGAGCCGAAAGAGCCTCGTGTCCATGCATATGTACTATGGTCTATGGACTATGCGCTATGGTCTATGCACTATGGTCTAAGGGCTATGGTCTATGCACTATGGTCTATGGGCTATGGTCTATGGTCCATGGTCTAAGGGCTATGGTCTATGCGCTATGGTCTATGGTCTATGCACTATGGTCTATGGGCTATGGTCTATGGTCCATGGTCTAAGGGCTATGGTCTATGCGCTATGGTCTATGGTCTATGCACTATGGTCTAAGGGCTATGGTCTATGGTCCATGGTCTAAGGGCTATGGTCTATGCACTATGGTCTATGGTCGCCATCGCTGCTTTACGTGGATCCAGATCCTCCAAACCAGCGGTGGGAGCGACAATCTACAACTCCCAGGAAACGCGCTACAACAAGCGCCCATCTCCACTACAGCGCTGAGTCTTATGATCATTATTTAATCTTCTCATTTTTCACAGTGTTTTATCACAACGATAGCCAGCATAAATAAAAGTACAGGAGTGAAATGGCTGTTATTAATAAAGTGCTGCGCAAAACCCGCACATGTTACGGTCGCAGAAAAGTTGACCACCTCCAAAGCGCAGAACAGACTCAGCAGAACATCCTGGACACAGAAAGAACACAACATAACCCATAATCCAGGGTCATTTAGTCCTACACAAGGTGACAGGAGCAGCATCATTCAAGGAGCAAGGAGCTGTTTTTTATTTCAGCTCTTTATAGTTTATGCAAATAAGTCACGTGGTTTCCTTTCTGTAAAACGTAAATGTGCACAAAATTGCACTGAACACATTATAAAACGGGTTGATGTGGCTCTAACAGTTATGCTTTATATGTTAAAGTAAACATTTTAATTATGGGGGACCGCTGTTAGGAACCTCCCGAGCTCCCTATACTTCAGGGGCTGTGAGAAGAGGGAGACTCGCTCCTTTCCTTACTCCTTCCCAACTTCACGAATCAGTCCGGATGGTCCTTGTGGTGGACGATGACGCACATCCGAGACTGTGATAAGGAAACTGGAACTTCTGCAGCGCATTCAGCTGATTTCAGATGCACCTTTGATACACAATGAGCTGCTGGCGAGTTCTTCTTTTCGCAGTATTTCTTATTTCCTGTGAAAATGTAGTTCTTCCTCCACCGTGTGACAGGTAAGGTTTGATCTATTCATTTAGTGTCTATATCTCATAATTGTTAATGACTTGACTTGTTGTAAGTTTGTTTTTTTCTGATAATATTTATGTATTTTTATTTTAATCAAACATATTCATAAAATATGCAATTCATAAGTAGTGACTGTTTAAAGATTATTATGGAATATTAGTTTGTCATGGACCTTGCACTTCTAATTATGGCTGTGTGCTAATGCTGTTTAATATTTTACCTTGCAGTGAAATTTATTGCACTGGGCCCATCCTGGATCAAGTACAGAAAGCCAAACTATATGATGATGACAAGCACTTTGTTGACATGAAGCTCAAAGTGTCCCCTGGTAGGTCAAACTGGCTGATCGCTTTTGGATTCCCAGGGGCTTGATCATGTATTTTCTACAGATAAGACTTTATCTGCATTTAAAAACCTCTCGAGTGAATCCCTGACCATCCCACGGGAAAAACTGCAGGACTTCCTCAATATGTATTTTGAGCCGCCAGGCACAGAATTTGAAACGTGGACTCCACCAGACTGGCACAGCAAGTAAGAACTAACTCAGCATCTGGTGCACGTCACTTTGTGCACCACAATGGATCAATCTGTGGGAGCCAGGTTAACATACATGATAAGGCAGTGATGTTTAAACCTTTACACCAAATACAATCTAAGATCATATTTGGCTTCCTGAAAACCACCAGAACTTGAACTTGAACCTGAACTTTATCAGCTCTAAATTAGTGATTAGCTTGGTCTAAAATTAGATTAATGGATAGTGTAATTCTAATTAATGTTTAACCAAAAACGAAAGCAGGAAGCAGTAAAACATTTGTCTTTAAATAAAATAAATTCTCTGCATACTACCTGAGGCAGTACATTCACCACCGTTTTTAGAAACACTGATCTAATTTGAAGTTTGTTTTAATATTGATATTGGTGCACTTCATGTAACTGTTCTGCCTGTTTGTCTCTAAAATGTTCCACAGCCCGACTTTATGTCCCACACTCACAGGAACAAGTGTTAGTGTCATGTTATGTAGTTTGTTTTTTTTTCATAGCTTGCATTTATATTAATACTACAGGAGTTAAGATCATTTAAAAATGATACTTTTATACAGCCCAGCATTTTTAAACAAAATAAATGACAAACAACTGCGTGAATGGGCTCTCAATGTCCACCAGCTCTGGAAACTACTTGGAAAAAAGGTGACATTTTTAAACTTCATTTTAAAATTTCAGTTAAGCATTCACCTCAGATGACTTTGAAATAGTTGAATGTCTTTTGTTCATACAGATCCAGGACAGCGTTAAAGATGGCGCTGAGCTCTATTCACAGATTTATTTGCCGTATCCTTTGGTGGTGCCTGGAGGCCGCTTCAGGGAGCTCTACTATTGGTGAGAGCAGTGTCCTTATTCTGTGTGCCCCGCTGCACATGTGTCAGTGGGACAGTTTCTCTCTGCACAGGTGAACAGGGCAGTGACACAATCCCCCTCTGTGCCCCCACAGGGACTCCTACTGGGTCATCAACGGACTGCTGCTTTCTGAAATGACAGACACGGCAAAAGGGATGATTCAGAACTTCCTCTATCTTGTTGATAGGTTAGTCTGAGAAGATGCAGTTCCTACCAGAAATCACATATTAACACATCAAGTGTTTTAATTGGACTAAAAAGTGCATTCTATGTCTGTCTAAAACAAGACTAAACAAAAACTAAGTCACGACCATAAACTGTATAAAAGAAGTGGACTAAGCGAGTGTGACATCACCCACAGGATTCTAGTTTAAGGGCATGTGCACCATTTATGACATCAACCCGTCTTTGCGTAGTTCAGTGTTTTTATGTGCATTGTCCCTGATAAATAAACAAATAAACTAAACTAAATTAAACACAGCGTTCAAAGCTGCTCAAATGAGGCTCCTGATGGTCACAGTTACAGGAGTGAATCTGGAGCCAGGCTCTGTTATCAATAGGATTTTTTTAAAGGACAAAATAGTGGAAAAAAAAAATCATGATCATGTAAAGCGGGTTACATTTTAAGACCAAAATGACAAAGTTCACAGCAGCAGTTACAGAGAGAGATGTGATGAGATCCCAGTGTAAGTCGATCAGAGCCAGAGTCAGAAGAAGCTCCTGGTGCACTTCTTATTGTCTAGGAAGGTGGTGGCACGTTAGCTATGTCCATTTATATATACGCTCTATGATCAGAACTAATATGCCACAACTGGATACAACTAAAAAGAAAGTTGTGTTTAGTTTAATCATTATTTTGGATAAATATTCCGACAAGTTTAATGTAGAGGTGTTTTTGGTTTGTAATTTTTGTTTTAAAATACGGATTAGGAATAGGATTCATTTTTTCAGTGCATTTCAGAGCATGGTTCTGAACATCATGATGTGAAATAATTGTAGCCGTGCTATTCATAACAATTTTTATTCAATTGCTGTTTATCTTGTGACCCTCCTCATATGCACTGGTCCTGCAGACAGACACTGCCTTAAAGCCTCACAATGCTTCACAAAGGGCTGTGTCTGGCTACAGGTGGATCTGCCTATTTGTTTAAATGTTAAGTCATTTGCAGCCCACACCATTGGCTTGTGAAATGATGTTCTTAGGGGAATGTCAGAATTGAAAAAGTCACAGATCTCCTCTCTCCTGCAGATATGGCTGCATTCCAAACGGTGGGCGGATTTACTATGAGCGCCGCAGTCAGCCTCCATTCCTCACTCTTATGGTGGAGAGCTACTATCAGGTCACCAAGGATAAAGACTTCCTCAGGTGATATTCAGACATATGCATGTGTCCTGTCACACACATTCTTGTTCTTCTTCTATTTCCCCCTAATGCAAAAATGAGTTGAACACTTGCTCTGAGCTGCAGCCTGCCCTCTGCCCACTTCAGTGGGACAGAGTTGCCTACAGGGACTCTGGGTTATTTTCAGTCACTGTTGCACATTAGCTTAATTCATGTGCTTCAAATTATATCATTTGGTTATGGCACGTGAAAGGTCCATGGTGACCTTGAAACATTTCACTGCAGTTTCTGAAACTCGACTGTACGAATGGGTTAAACCGATGAAGAGTTGGCATTTATCTGAAAGGTCATTCACAGCTCTGCTTCCACGATGGCGTCTCAGATCATTATTCAAAACACAAGCTTTTCAAAAATGCTTTGTTATTCTGTATTATATTTTTTGTTGCACTAAATATTTAAATCTTTAATTACATATACTTTAAAAACTTAACCTTTATCAAGGAGATTCATGTACTTATTTTTACCTTCTGAAATGACAATTACACTTAAACCATTTGGTATCATCTTTGACACGTTCAGCAACTTCTCCACAGACTGAAGTTACTGTGACTGGCACTGGGCAAAACAATTAAAAAGCAAGATAATTAACAGTTTCAAGGGGTTATTTTTCCTAATAACCAAATGTTAAATAATATGCTGTACAGTAGTGTGCATAGCAACAATGTGCAAACTAATGTCCCATGATGAAGTGTTGTTCTGTCTTCCATGACACATGCCAGGGCTGCTTTACCCAGACTGGATCAGGAATACTTGTTTTGGATGAAGAATCGCTCAGTTTTGGTGAGTGTGAATGGCAACAACCACACACTGAACAGGTTTGATGTCCAGGTGGGACTGCCAAGGTGTGTCTAAAGCAAATTACCACAAATGATTCAAAACATAATCAGAAAATGAATGATATAAACTGAAACATGTTTCTCCGTGTGATTTGAATCCAGGCCTGAGTCGTACACAGACGATCTGGAGCTGGCTGAAGGACTCACAGAGGGTAAAAACTGAGACTGGTTTTATCATCTTCATGGGCTTTGTGGAGCATATAGTTGAATAAATATGCTGATACATGATATATTGATATTATATATTGCAGTTTAAGCAGAATTGTTGCTTTTGTTACTTTGTTTAAATTTGTGTTCAGCCATGCCATGGAGAGAAGTATAAAAAGATCTCAGATGCAATGATTGATAATCACCCCTTGAGCATACACTGCAGATGTGGTTCTAATCAGCTGTGCTCAAATGCACTAAAAGAGAGATACTAAAATAGAGTAACAAAAACAGCAAAGATTAGTAAACCAGAAGTTATACTGCAATCTGCTATTATTAGAACTAGTGCTACTTTGAATCTATATATGAAAACATGAAACTCAGATGATGAAAGTAAAAGTAGTTAGTCTTGTCACAAGTGTAATAACGGAAAATATGTTTTCTTCTCAGATTCCAAGCAGCAGTTATGGATGGACCTTAAAGCTGGAGCAGAGTCGGGCTGGGACTTCTCCTCTCGCTGGTACATGAACGGTACAGGTCAAAACTCTGGCACCCTCAAAGACACTCGCACAAGCCAAATCGTGCCCTCTGACCTCAATGCCCTGCTGTGCCGTACTGAGAAAACGCTGGCTTCTTTTCACCAACTCCTGGGTGAGTAGTGTGACCTGCTCTGAGTCACAAAGCCTCTTATATCATCTCGTATAAGGAGCAAATGTGCTTTTGTGACAGGTGCTAATGAGTCAGCAGCACTTTATGAGCAGGCAGCACAAAACAGACTCCGTGCCCTGGATGCAGTGCTGTGGGACGACCAGCTGGGGGCGTGGTTTGACTACAACTTGTTGACGGGTTCTAAACGTTTGGAATTCTACCCCTCGAACCTGTCACCTCTGTGGGCGCAGTGCTACTCTGATGAGACGAAGGCGCACAGGGCAGTGCAGTACCTCAAGGTTGATATGAACTTTTGAATTTTTTGATTGATTTGATTAAAGGGATGTTGGTAATGTAAAAATTACTTACTAATAAGATTATTAGTTATATTGGTAGTGCCTCTAGGGTTTTTGGTTCTCACTTTTTCATAGACGTCACAAAGATTTACATAGAAAAAGAAATCTTTTTGGCTTTTTTGCCTGTCAGGATAATATTTTATTACTTATCCCTATTTCAGACTCTGTATTATGACTGATATTATTATTCATTATGAGCTTTCCTCTAACATGTGGCCATACCAGCTTGGCCACATAATCTCATCTTGTCAGACCTCAGAGGCTAAGCAAGGCCGGGCCTGGGTTTAGTACTTGAATGGGAGACCACTGGGAATTGTGGTGGGGTATTCATCCAGATTGCCTAGCAAGAAAGTGCAGTGTACATGGGTGTTGGTGGTGGTCGAAGGGGCCGATGGCGCAGATTGGGAGCTCCATCAGTCTGCCCCAGGGCAGCAATGGCTCCAATAATAGCTTATCACCACCGAGTGTGAAGTGAATGAATAATGCACTGTAAGGCGCTTTAGGTGCTAAATAAATGTAATGATTAATTAATAAATTCATATAACTAATTAATTAACACTGTACTGAAGTCAACGTGATGACAACTGTACTGTTAGTTTTCATATTGCTGTGTGTAGTAATTCCATTTTTTTCCTTTAGTTTTTTATATTTAACATTCAAATTCTCCCAGTTACGAGTCCAGCAGTGCACAACATTGCACTGTGACAGAGCATCTAACACTATAAGCATTTTAGTGAGTCCTCGAGTGTCCTCGCAGTGATGGAGGGAGGAGGAGATCCATCCCTCTTTTTATCAGCTGTCAAACTCCAACCCTCTAGTTGCACTGTCAGATGTTTTATATTTTCTCTGACGTTGTCGCTTTTATCCCCACTAGAGGGCACCCCCGCACCATGAAGTTCTGTCTGTTTCTTTGCATTACAGGGGAGTGGCGCTCTCAAGTACCCAAATGGAGTCCCTACATCACTGGAGGAGTCGGGGCAGCAGTGGGACTATCCCAATGCCTGGCCTCCTTTACAGCATATGCTCATCGAGGGTGAGAGAAGAGAGAAACATTTGGCTCTTTATATCTGCTGCTGCTGCACCAACTCCTGTACCATTAGGGTTTCTACAGGAAATCAAAACCTTAGGAAATTGTGCCATGTGCTGGTCTCTTGTCACCTAACTCTGTGAATATAAAATCCAATGTAAATTAAAGGTGCATTATGTAACTGCTAGTTTGAAGGGTCCACTACCTACTTGTGTCCATGGATATATTATGTAACCTGTAATATTCCACATCATGGCATTAAACATATCAGTCTGCATGAGAACAAGCAGGTGATTCTGTCATGTTAAGTTACAAATCAGGACTGTGGAGAGGCGACCTTCCTCATAAGATGTTTTTCTCTCTTGGTATTTTCAGAGCTAAAAGCACCTGTAATTGAAAATAATGAAAAATTGTTAATTTTTGCCATTTAGTGGAACATTTCAAGCCAAGCAATAACATCTTCATGGAGACAAGCAGGTGGCAGACCATCCACCAGAAAAGTTAATATATGGTACACCTTAAAATTATTTCAAACTATAATTGCAAACTATTCCTATTTAGCATTTGGCTTTAGTTCCAACACCCCCAGTTCTCATCAAGCGCTTGTTCCCTGTCCCTGAGATCTCTGCCAGGCTCACAGCTGCTGCAGCCAGCTCGCCTCTCCCGTGCTCACTGCTGTTTTGCCTCCAGCCTGATCTATAGCAAATGAACACACAACAGTCTGGAAACAGGTCAACCGCATTCTGCGAAAATTAATTTGGCAGCACAGTTAGTATCTTTGTTAGTGACGCATTTTTCATTTGACCATAGAGGCTTTTTACCATGTGTTTGTTGGAAGAATACACAATGGCACACTGATGTTGCAGTATAAAAACAAAAACGAATTATGTTATGCAAATATATTGTATAACGCTAATAATCAGAAAAGCTTCTATTCTTCAGCACAATATTATAAGCACGTGTTTCTCTATGTGCTACCTAAGCCATACCAGTGTGTTTGAAAAAGGCAATTTTGTACTTCAATTCAAACTACTGTAAAAAGCCATATTGTATCTTCAGGTCTATCTAAGGTGCCTTCAGAAGAGGCTAAACAACTTGCAGAGGACTTGGCACAGAAGTGGATTCGCACCAACTGGATGGCATACACGAAGTACGAAGCCATGTTTGAAAAGGTGAGAAAACTTGGCAATTCAAATGTGAGTCTTCTACAGTGGCATCATGGCTAATACTCTTCCTCCCACAGTATGATGTGAACGGGGACGGTAAACCCGGCGGTGGCGGGGAGTATGAAGTCCAGGTACTTTGCATGCGTTTTGTGTCCAGAACTTGTTTGTCATTTTGTTTCTGCTTTATTTGCATGTTAATGTACTATCTTCCATTTCACGTTGTCTCATTTCAAATAAGACCATTTGTTCATTTTTCTGCTTGGCTGAGTTTGGATGTGACATTCTGTCTTTGGTACATATCCACTGTAGAACCATTAGAACAGTGTTGAATGCACACCTTTAATTTTGTTAATTTAGCCCCTGGCCCAGCCAATACATACATACATACATACATACATACATACATACATACATACATACATACATACATAAATAATGTCAAAATCTACTTTATTTCAGTTGAATATGGAAAAATTTAGCACACACTGTAAAGAATTTCAGTATGTTTTTATTGTCTTTGAACTCATATTTGATGGTTTACAGTTAATCGGGACTAAAATCTATAGTCCTTGAAGTAACTACCAAATCAACGCAAACTATATCATAGATTCAAGTCCAAACTGAATGTACTACTCTGCTCAGTTCACTCTGTTATCCATCCTACTGCCCAATAATGGCCTTTGCGTGTAATAACTAATTTAAGTAAATATGACATTTAATTCATTTTGTGCCAAATTATAGAATTTGGTTTAAACTGTTATATTGTGTTTCGTGTTTAGATTTTCTTATATACACAGCACTATATAAGAATGACTATGACCACCAAAAATGGAGCTCATTTGTAAGCCTGTTATTCTTCCATGCTATTGTGCTCACCTGCTTTGATGTGTTTGTGTGTGTGTGTGTAGCTCGGCTTTGGCTGGACTAACGGTGTGGCCCTTCAGCTGCTGGACCAGTATGGAGCCTCTCTCACCTCGGGCAGCAGACACAGCGGTCCTGGCCTCCTCCTCCTCCTCCTCTTCCTCCTGCTCTTCTCAGCCCTCTTCACGCTCCAATGACGCCGCGGTGACAGGGAGCACACCTGGAGGCTCTGTTTTAGTCCGGCTTTCGTTGCACCACATCAGTCACTACAGCCCCTCTGCTACGCTACTATGCTGCATCGAGTATAGTACATGTTGCTATGCGTATGATTATTTAATTTAATGCCATTGATTTTGTGGGTAATATTAAAAGTATATATTAGGTAAAATCGACTTTTACTCGCTTGTTGTATTGGTCCCCTCATCATTAGTTTGCTCAGAGCTGTATCCTGATTGATCTGTGCACATTTGAATAAAACAGTGCTTAGAATTTTAGCTTTTATCTTCCCCCTATCTCCGCCTACTTACATAACCATTTTGCAACAATAAAAACTATCATGAAGCCATTTTAGATCAATATTGTGGTTTACAATTAACAAAATATAAAATGACCCATGTATGCTGTAGCTGAATACTACAGTAAATGCCAATTTTTTAACCAAAATATCATCATGTTGTAATGTTGCTTGCACTATAATACAAAGTTAAAATGTAAAAAAAATGCTTTAAGAAAAATAAAATGAAGAAATCAACTTGCATTATTCAGTTGATAATAGGTTTTCATGCTTGAGCTGTGCTGCTTATGTGATGGGGATTCAAAATGGCTCAGAAATGGATATCGCTTACAGTGTGTAATCGTCTCTGGCATGTTATCAAATTAATAAATATGAGCTCTGGTTATCTAAACATTTCTAGTGAATTTGCATTGAATTATTTTTCTTGGGTCCATGATCTGATTAACTATAGAAGTGTAGCAGGATTTATCTACAGGAAGAATAAGAACCAATTTCTGAGTTTTTCCAACACGTCTTTCCAAATACAGACATCTTTAAAGGTATATTGTGCAACTTTATTGGTAGTAGGTCTGTCAAATGCTCAGGTTAGTGCTTGTCTGGTATGTTTCACAGTATGGTATTAAATTAAACCTTTCTATCGTCATAGAGACCAATCCAGACCAAGTTTCAAAATGTAAGGTAGAGTTGCTTAATGTCACACTGTGGAACATTCTAGTGGCATATCCATAGAAACAACCCTTTCGGAACCCATTCGAAAAGTTACATAGTACACCTTTTTTGTTCTTTTCCATTTTAAATATAGTTCAACAACTTTTATGAATCAGAAATTGTACTAATTATTTTTAAAAGAACAGTCTTTGACCCATGTACATTTTTATTAAAGGAGAAACTATTTTAAATGGAAACCAAAGACAAAAAGTCATTTCTACTGTACAATTTCTGCTTGTGCATCTATGTCAAAATCCAGGTCAAGCATGAAATTAAGTCCATACAGACATTCAAATACTTGTCAGAAAAAGTAATGAGAAATTTGCCTGTAGAAAAAGAATTTGCATCCCTTGCGCTTGTGGTAGATGTACATTCTAAGCAGGGATTTCAGTGCATCTACCTCTTTAGCCTGAGTGCGCACAGCAGATAGAGTGTGCTACTTAAATGGGTAAAAGGCCAATAGGAGCAGTGGTCCGTGCTGTCCCAAAGATCACTGTGGTAATGTGCTATTGTAAGCCTCCATCTACATGTCATATCAGCTGCACTGGCCCATCCCACGCTCTGAGCTGTGACACCATGCAGCAGCTGGGAGCGCTACGTGTGTTTAGACCGATTTAGCGGCAGGCAAAGGCAGGCATTATGTTTGACCCTCACTGACGCCCTCACTAAATCAAGTACAAACTACTCCTCTGCAGTACTTTAGAGAATATGCAGGCTTTCTTCGGAAAAGTACAATAAGAGAAACTTAAATTGTGAACATGCACCACCTGCAAAAATTATTGCCATCACTTGATGTAGTGGCACTCTTTTAGAACAGCTATAAGTCAACTATATTTCTTTTATATAGATCTGATTTGGATTAATTCACTATACTTAAATGTGCAGTATGTAACTTGTGATGAGGGAGCCTCCTGTAGGCAGATGCTCGAGCCACCTCTGCTGGCTCCTCTCGACATGGAGGAGGAGCGGCTCTACTCCGAGCTCCTCCCCCTGTCTCTAAAGGAGCGCCCAGCCACCCTGCAGAGGAGACTCATTTCAGCCGCTTGTATCTGTGATCTTGTTCTTTTGGTCATTACCCAAAGCTTTGGCCAGCAATGCGAACACAGCTCCTCCTCTCTTGTCATACAGGGACTGAACAGCCCTTAGCAAAGAACCTTGGACCCCATACTCCTAGAGCGCCCACCACAGGATACCACGAGGGACCCAGTTAAATGCATTCTCCAGATCCACAAAGTACATGTGGACTGGTTAGGCAAACTCCCATGAGCACTCAAGCACCCGATGGGGAAAGTAGAGCTGGTGCAGTGTCCCTGACTGGGACGAAAAGCACACTGCTCCTCCTGGATCTGAAGTTCGACTATCAGGGAGCTTTCCAACAACCTCAGTGACTTCAGCTAGGATGATGGACGAGTCCACCTCTGAATTCCCACCCTTTGCTTCCTTCTTGGAAGATGTGATGGTGGGACTGAGGAGCTCCTCAAAGTATTCCTTCCACTGTCCGACAACATCCCCAGTCGAGGTCAACAGTTCTCCCCCTGCACTGTAAACTGTATCAACAAGTGTCACTGTTGTTGCCCACATGGGCGTTAAAGTCTCCCAGTAGAACAACAAAGTCCCTGGTCGGTGTCTGTCTAGTACACCTTCCAGGAACTCCAAGAAGGCCGGGTACTCTGCACTGCTGTTTGACACAACAGACCACACGTCACGTGACCTGTTCCTGACTCAAAGGCACAGGGACCCTCTCGTTCACTGGAGTGAATTCTAACACACAGCGGCTGAGCTGTGGGGCAACATCACCTTGCCGCCGCTTGAGCAGGCCCTCATTCTCATAAGGAGTTGGGTTCCAGAGCCCAAACTGTGCTCAAGGTGAGGCCGACTATATCTAGTCGGTAACACTCAACCTCCCACACAAGCTCAGCTTCCTTTTCCCTCAGCGAGGTGGTAGTCCATGTCCCCAGAGCCAGCTTCATTGCCCTTAGATCCGGTCATCGAGGCCCCCGCCTTCGACTGCCCCTCAGATCTCTCTCCACTGGCCCCTTACAGATAATCCTATGGTTGGTGGGTCCATGGGAGGAGGGCCCCACATCACTCGCTTGGACTGTGCCCGGCTAGACCTCAAGGGAGGAGGTCCAACCACCAGACGCTCGCCGTTGAGCGCCCACCCTAGGTCTGGCTCCAGAGTGAGGCTCCGGTGACGCGAATCCAGGCGTCGTAACTGGCCGTGTTCTTCAACTTGTCATAAGCGGCTCCTCTTAGTCTGAACTGTCCCCCAGGACCTGTTTGGACTGTTTGTCCCCCAGGACCTTGGGTGACCCTATCAGGGGTATAAAGCCCTCGATATATATAGCTCCCAGGAGCATTTTGGCGCTCAAACCCCTCCACCACATTAAGGTGGCAATTCAAGGAGGGGTAGATGATTATAGATACGTAAATAAATCTAAATGTAATGACTCTGTAGACTAAACCTAATTCGAAATTAATGCCTGATACATTTGCACATTTGTTTTGAATTACACAGCTGACAGAATTGTGCTTTACTTCTTATGCTATTGGACTGTATGTAGCCTAGCTGCTTAAATGTGGCTACATCACAGGAGTAGTTAGGCACTTGTAAAGCAGCAGCGACAAGTGCATTACATATTGTTGTGGAAGCAAAGGTCAGGGCATCATGTCCTCGGCAGTCTCCCAGTTACTACTTGTGCATACAAACTAGCAACCGCCCACAGAAGACGTTTCTCAGCTTTAACCATGTGAAAATGTATTCTTTTGTTCCTCCGAAATCAACATTCTGTAGTTAGATTTCTATTCTGTTAGAATAAATATTCATATCAAATATACAAGATTGTGAAATGTCTTTCTATGATTAAGTACACAGAAGGATTTTTACTTTACTTTACGGAAGCTTACAGATTTCCAACTGTTCATTATAAAAAAAAACACAGAAAATAACTCTCTCTCTCATGGTCCACTTAGTTACTTGAATGTCTTGCCCAAGGACTGAAATTAAAGTTAAAATTGTATTATTCTATGATATTCTGTTGACATCTAGCAGTGTTAAATATTATAATTATATGCAAATATTTAATTATATGCTGACAACTCAATGTACAATTTTTACAAAACGCTGAAAACTATGCAATTGTTTGTGAAACATTTGACAAGAATTTTTTTCTTCAAGCAACCTCATTCCCGTAAAGCTCCATGTCACCCCATTCATTTCCTTTTTGCTGCATGATGTTCTGAAATCTGTAAAATGCTCTCAGATCGCAGTGGTGTTGGAGAGAGTGGGGAACAATGGCGGTGGATTCCTG
>JACN01143350.1:0-14344 GCA_000787155.1 Scartelaos histophorus | reverse complement strand
CTTCAGTTTTTAAAAGATGGCTGCTCTTCTTTTACTGACTCTCTCTCTGGTTGAAAAATGAATGTAGGAGGAGGGAGCATATGATGAGAGGCCTTGTGCATCACTACAGCTGTACTCAGGTCAACAAGATCATAAAAACTTTGTATTTTTATCTTAACAAAAACAGGATTTTTTGAGACATAGTAATTTACTTGTTTAATAATCCTGATAACCTTTTGTAGTAGATGATATAGAGATTTATATAGAATGGTTTTCCCCCATATTTTTACACAGTAGTTTAAATATGGAAGGAAGAGACTGTTATTTTTAGATCTTTTTATTTTCATTTGAGCACAAAATGAAAAATAACAACAAAGAAAAAAAAACATAAGAATATTCCCTGAGACAAGAGTACTGAAATATTACATTAAAAAAAATTCCAATACATATACAATATATATTATAACAAGTACTTCCATGAGATCACTTGAAACATCAATCAAACATCAAACATCAGTAATAATAATAATCAAGATAATAAAAGTAGTATATTAAGTTTAGCTAAAGAAAGGATTCAATTAATAAAAATGTTAAAAGAAATATAAGATTAGAAAGAAATATAAGATTTTAAATTAAAATTCACTTTTAAATTAAAAGTGAATTTTAATTTAAAATACTTTTCATTTTACTCATTACAGCAACATTATAGCTAACTTTGTCTGAATTATACTTATTTGAATTTCCCTAGTTTTTCATCAGTATGAATTCCCAAAAACTTATTAACTTAACTTGTTTAAGTTCTGGCTCTTTTCTCCATAAACCGATAGTGACAAACACATGCAGATCCATGTAAGAGTAAAAGCCGTCTGCACTAGTCTGTTCAAACCAGGTCCACTTTGACCTAATGTAACAATCATTACAATTGAACAAAAGATTACGCACATCTTAACTCCGTCCTTGAAATCAGCCACTTTTAAATTTGGGAAAAGAACAGATCAGTGTCTTGCATAATGTTTTATGTTCATAATGAGAGAAAAAAGGGGATTCCCCAGGATCATTTGACAGTGTATGTTTTACCAGTGGGGCCCCTGCTATGTGTTTAGATTACTGAGTTAAACCAGATAAACCAGTTCCCAACTAACGTGTTCAAATGACACTCCTCAAAATCTTATATAAAATGACATTTGCAATATAGTAAAGACACTATATGTGACTAGATGGTTCTAAAACATATGCAGATTTTGATCTTGCATATGTTTTTTGCAGGTAAAGTGGGTTTTTCAGTATTTCAGTCTTGTCATGTGAGTCCTATTTGGATTTAGTCAACTCCCAGTCCACACATAGGAGACCTGCTTTAAAGGGCTCATGTTACACTATTTCCTGATCAATGTTATAATGTTGTTTCCTCATCAAAAACATACCTAAAGTTTTTTTTTTTATGTTTTGTTTCATTCACACACAAACACTGGATATATAATAGGGTCCTTCTCTCAAACAGAAAACATTTCACCTTGGAACAAAGCACTTTAAGCTTTGGAAATGTAGACGGACTAATCATAAAATGTTATACATATATATGAATGAAATACAAGTCCGGCTATGTTTTTGTTGAGGCATTCTAATGTAGCTTACAAAAATTCATTTTGTGTGACATAGGGCCATGCTTAGACTATAAATAAGAATAAATATTTGGATTAAAGTGTCTTGTTTAACTCATTTAACATATTTTCCTCCCTTTATGAGGTATGTTGGCGTGTGACCTTTATTTTATAACTCTACTTTCAACTCGTCTAAATGTACAAAACAGTAACTCTAACTACCTTTGTGTGCAAGTATCTCTTCCTTCCACTAATATCAAATGTGTAAGGGATATTAAATGATGAGTTTAATGGGACAATATGTTCTTTCAGTCAGCACAGGTGGAATAACACCAGGTCCCACTAGGATAATATCATGACCGGCAGTTTTAAGGTGGAGCTCCGTTATTTAAGGTTACTTTGGAAGAGAATCAAGCAACACTTCAAATGGAAATCAAATACCAGTCTTGTCATAACATTTAATTATGAGAGGGTGACCCATTTAGGAAGAAATTTGACCTGCTCTACTTTGAACTCACATTAAAGATGTTGTCAAATCTATTTAGGAAATGAGGGTGTTTTTTTTTTCAGTTACAGAACACATGTATGTGAAGGCTGATCACTCTATTGTCTGTACAGGCTGTTTGATTATTAACTTCATGTCAGAACTATTTTCTATGATTTAACACCATGACATATTGTGAATGGAAAACAGAATGAAAGCGAAAATCATTCAAATTTTCCTGATATTTATACTTAAACTGCAAGTAAATTATGTGACGGCATTGGGGACAGGTGAAAACAGACATTTTATGGCCAACTCAAGCCTCAAATAGGACAAAACAGAGTGACACAAAGTTATTTTAATCAAAGCTTGAAACTGTAGATTAAATAATCGTTGAAGTGAGGACATAGACTCCATCTTTACAATCTTTTAAAGTTTTGTATCAGTACTTTCTAATGAGACTCTGCTGTTACTTCCTTGACAACCTGATGCCATTTCTAATGATGTTTAGAAGTTTTGTTGCTCTTCACTTTGTTAAACAGTAAGACCATGACTAATAATTCAACAATTTAACACAACATTATATCTTCTGAATGGGAAAAAGGAAGCTGAAACCATGAATAGTGTCATGAGTCAGTTTTTATTTTCAAAGAGCAAACTCTCTTTGGTTACTCTGATTACTGTTATGGCCCTAAAATGTTTTAACTAACATGACTCTGAATGCAAACAGAATCTGAACCCTTTGGAGTACAGAAAAATGCTGGACTCTTTGTGGAGCTGAGGGTCTTTTGGCCTCAGCTGTCTGATCTACTCTGGTTTTAACTAGAGACAAACTCTACACCAAAAAATTTCAAAATTGCGTCTCAATCATTTTAGGTAAATATAAGAATAGGTATCGCAGTGTCCCTGGAGATGGTGTGAGAGATGCAGATGGAGCATTTGGTAAAAATTCCCATGTCAAAGCTGAAGCATCTTACTAAACATGAGATTTAGGGACTTATAATTAGGCAAAACAAAAAAAAATGTCCTTTCTGTCTTTGGTGTTTATAAAGACCAACTTGTATTATATGATTACTTTTCTGAATTACTGTGGTGTTTTATGACTCCTTGTACGAACTAGTACTTATGTGGCAGTTATAATGGACAGTAGATTAATAAAGTAAAACACTCTTTTGTGACAGGAGTCCCAGCTGGACTGTATGTTACTCTGAGCGGGTTTGCATCTACACAAACCTGACTGAAAATGGCTATAACCAACCTCAGTATGGCATAAAACTTATCTCAGTGATAAATGTAACTTTGTATTTTTGTGGAATCTTACCTCCTGAAAGCTACATGTATCTTTAAAATGCAGTTTAATATAGTTCTTGTTCATCAACCTTAAAAAGAGTCTGACAACTCGAGGTGACTTGGATGTTTGTCGTTCTGTTGGCAGCTTTTAGTTTGTTCATTTGTTCACAGGTCACAGATCCCAGCCCAGGTCCAGATACTAATCAGTGTAATCAGTGTATCACTTAGTTAGGCCTACATATATTTTATGGACGTAATGTCAAATACATCTTTTCACAGAGACTTGGACACAGAGAAACTCAAAGATAAATGTTAGGTTTAAGCTCACCTAAACACACAATTATTCTAACAATAAAAAACAGAGCTCTGAACAGCTGTAAAGAAGTGATTGGCTGACTGGACAATAGTGAAGAGTAAAGTTTTATATTGTTGTTGTTCACACTAAAATGTATTTTAGGAAGCATTGACAGATGAGTATGCAGAAAGGCAGAAGTGTTTGGAGGGAGTGTGCAAACCCATAAACACCAGACTGCAGCAGGACTGGTGCCTTTGAGGCTTGGTTCCACTGATGGTCTCAGTGAAGGAAGGATCAGGAGATCAATAATCTTTAATGAACAAGTAAAAACACATTCAGTGTTACAGTAATTATATTTGGATATTTATTTTGAGCATATTAACATATTGTTTAGTATCTTGTGACTGTTCACAAGTTCAGTTTATCAATCAAGATAAAGTTATTGTTTGTTTTAGAATGGTCATTTCATCATCATTTTCTGTGCATTTGCATTTGATTACTTCTTACTAGTAATTGCTATTAGTTAATCTAAAACTGTAAAAAAAAAAAAAAAACAGTTAGAATGACTACAGTAGGCTATATAGACATTTATTTTATTTTGTATCTTTAAAAATGTTAAATTGAACTGGATATTTCAGGTAATTAGTTTTTCTGGGATAAAGCCTCCTCAAGGCCAATAGCAGCAGGAGGTCCGTGTGTCTGTTCAGCGCGAGTTGGAGTTTCTTGGGCATTCGTGCATTCGATACGCACACATGTAGAAGATACCTAAAAGATATCAACATGATTGCCTGGGATGTTTTTATGAACCAGGGAAATATTTGCAACAAACTCCTCACCTGAGAAGAAGGTTAGCACAACTGCAACCCAGCCCATTATATAGGACCAGGAGAAGCGCCAACTGCCATAGCGTTTTCCATAGTAATTCACGGTCACTCCAGTGTATACGGCCATTGCCAGCAACACAAAGAAGCCTAAACACATGGGAAAAATAGAGCATCTTATTTTTATATCAGTATTATTGGGTAATAATAAATAATAATACATGAATATCTTTGTTTACACTGCATTAATCATTCAGTCCATTGGGTGGAGGTAAACTACTATAGTAGTCACAGCTGCTCTGGGGCAGAGTGAAAGAAGCGAGGCTGCTTATCTGCACCATGGGCCACTCCAAGCACCACTATCACACATGCACATACAAACAGAACACATGCCCACAATACATTCATAGTGGACACCTCACTGTGGGGACTGATATTCAACTGTCTCTAATCCAAGTACTAACCAGGACCAGCCTTTCTTCCCTTCTAAGATCTGACAGATCAGGCTTTGACAAACTGGTAGGTGCACAAAATAGGACAAAATGGTGTAAGCAATAGAGTATACAAAACATTAAGGGCAATAATGCAGAACTGGACTGAACTGGACATCTTGTTACTGTCCTGTTTCACCGCAATGTCAGAGACAGTATGTAATATATTATGTTCTTCATTAAACTAAAATACCTGGGGTGTAATTTGTATTTGTGTGGACTTACAAGAGATGAAGAAGAGAATGCCGGCTGCAAATGTCTTGTCAAAGCTGTCAAAGGATGAATAGTGGATAAAAGCCATTATACCAATTACAATTCCAATGAAGCAGGCCAGCAGGGAGAGGATCATAAAGGCTCGTGTTGCATCCCAATAAGCTAAGGGCAGGTATAGACAAAAAATAGTGCAAAAGCTTTACATTATAATATCATGTGAATTTTGTTTTGCATTTTTTAGACTATGGGCACTATTAAATGAGCGTCATGGGCCCAGCTCTTACCAATGCTGTCTGTGTGTGTCATGCACTTCCCGGGCACACAGTATCTCCACAGACCCTGGTGCATGTAATTGCTGGCATGTCGGTACTGCATCCAGTAGTCTGTTGCCGTGGAGACGATCAGAAGGATGTTGCCGACTCCAGCGCAGAACAACCCACCACCCATGAAGCTGTACATTGTCACTGTCAGAGAGAATTATCAGTCTGCTTTGGCCCCACACGGTACAACAAGAAAGTCCCATTTTTTTTAGAAAAAAAACCCACACATTTTCTCTTGTTTACTGGTTTAGTTAGTTCTGGTTTAGACCTAGTTTTATTCTGGATATATCAGTGCTACTTTTGTTACTAGTCTTAATACTTGATTGGCAACTTTGCAGCAATGTTGGTGACTGTGTTTGTATTTTACATGTCACAAAAATCAAATATGGCAATTGTTGTTATATTATTATTAAAACAGATGTTGGGATACAATAGAAAAAAAATAAAAATAAAATTGTATTTATTTGTCATTGATAGACATAGATAATAATTATTAATAGTGTGATTACATTACAGTACGTTACATTACATGAAAGGAGTGTTTGCTTTGACAGCCAGTGGCCACAACCCTTTTTTTTTTTTATGTTGGCTAACAGACTATACTAGAACTTACATAGAGCATAAACAGACTGTGAGGTGAGCTGAAAATGTTGAGTCAAAGTCTGCCCACCATTGCAAAAAACATGCAAATAGGCCTTATATCTTAACAAAAACAAGCAAGTTTCCATGGTATATTATAAAGTTAGTGGAAAATATAGAAATAATAAAAAAATCAATACTCAAAAAACAGTTATGCACAATACATACAATAATGTTTTACAAAATAACCAGTTAGTTAACATAAAGTTAGTCTTAAGTGATAAAATATTTACAGAATATTGATCTATGCCACCACAACACTAACTGTTTCAAATGATTAATGACTTACCTTTTTATTTTCCTTTTGTATAAATAATAAAGATTTTAATATTTTTGGCTACCACTGCACCCAGGATCCCAATAATGTCCTGGTTGGCAGTAAAGTTTTGTTTGTGCATAGAAAACTATGGTGAACCAGCAGAGCACTGAGACAATAGGGCCCTCAGAGCCACGGCCAATCACAGAGCAGAGTTTTGTGTTTTAGGGAATTTGCTGAAAATACAAAACTGTTAAAGCGCAGTAATACTGATGACTTAGGCGTTTGAATTCAGAATGCTCGGTAGCCAGGACACCCAACTCATGAATAACAATGTCCACATATCACATTTCTGTTGATAATTATGGTGCTATGCTGCGGTCTGTCAATTTGACGTACATAAAGGAAAAACAAAGAGATCTTAAACCTTGTCTAATTCATTCAAAAATGCTTGTTCTAATGAAGAACTTTAAATCATAGTGGTTCAGAGTTCATTCTGTGTGAAGTGGATACCTGGGGTTCATTTCATAATCTATGTACTGTATGTGCTGCATTTGATTTACAAACAGGGTTTAACGTGTATTCATTATAAAAATACAACGAAAATCTAACTTTATTTCATCCCATGGACATTTGTTTTAACAACTGTACAAAGTTTGCTAGTCTTGTGTAGTAAAAATGTCATTTAGCAGCTGAAGTTGAACCTGCTGTGCACCAAATGGTTGGGAAAAGATCCCAAGGTCAAACAAGCAGAGCACAGAGATGAGCTGGCATGTGGGTGGCGAGGTGAGTGTGGAGGACAACAAAAGAAGTAAAAGGTATAAGTATAATGGATAGAGCTAAAATGCATTTTAATTTTCACTTTAAAATATAAGTCTACCATATGAAATTAATGAAATTAATGTGGGTTTTTATTGTGATCCTCTGATGAACTGTAGTGTGAAGTGTAAACTTAATTTTTCAAGCTGTACATGAGCAGCTTTTTCAATAAGGATAAAGTGAATACGTAATCATAACAATTACAACATCACCTGCAAAATATACAAAGACAATAAGGTACTTTACAGTGACTATAGGCCTAGTCTCTTCTACATTGTGTATGTTTCAGTTTTCTCCACAAGATGGCACAATTTATTACTTATTGTAACCAATATAAGTGCTGAAGCACTATCATGTTGTACAGTCTGTGCTCTCCCTGTAGACTTAGGTGCAGTCATATGTGACACACAAGAATATAACATGAACAACTGATACAAGCACTTCTGAAGTTATATTCTACACTCTATTTTATGTCACGTGCTTTTTTTTACACTTGAGTTCATATGTATTTAACTTTAATACAATGTTCTGATAAGAAACTTGCTCTTACTGAAGTTTGAGGCCTGAGTGACATAAAGGCCACAGGTAAAATGAACTATGAGGGAACTTTGGTCACAAATTAAAACAAATATTTTGTTACAAATGTTTTATTGTTCATTTAAAAAAGACAACACACAGGTGATGTTTTGTACAGTAATACGGAGATGGAAGGTCCAAAGTCTTTACGCTACACATGCACATTCATACCAAATACGAACCCACATTTTGCAGTCACTCCAATGTAATATCAATACCAGTCAATAGATGATACATTCAGTAATCTTCTGTACAATATGCGTAAGCTATGTTCAAAAATATTGGGTTCTTTTAATACTGCGATTTTAGCAATATCTCTTATTACATGTATAAAAATGTAAATTGTCCTTTTTACTGTACATGAATGGGTGGGGAACAAATCACCAAAAATAAAGACCGAAAACTAATATTTGTCAATAAATGAACCAGAGGAACAGACAGAAGCCAGATGGCGCCTTGATAGTTGTTGCTGTTTCTCTGGTACCATGGCAACACAATATGAACGTCACACCCTTGTCTACATGAGATTCTGAAAAAAAAAGTATTTTATTTTTAGTATTTCTGCAATATAGAGAGATATCTATAACATCCAAGGTTAAATGGTTCTCTTCAAATTATTCTGAGCGTTTTTCAGTAGCTAAATACCAGTTAACGTTTGGAACATTAATGCATATGAAATGAAGAAAACCAGATCTACCTCATCTTTTTTCTGCTGTGTTGTAGAGGGCCTTGGAAGGACTGCACCACCCAGAGAGCCGTACCCAGACATCTGCACACTGGGCACGAAAGTTGACTGAGCATATGGGTTTACATTCTCATCTGCACAAAACAAATACATCAGTGCGTCAGCTATTTTTACACTAATAGGTGAATCAAAACCAACGCTAGGTTAGGAAAAATGTGTAGACCTCTGTGGATTTAGTAGTTAAACATTAAAAATGTCTGAGTTGTGAATGCATTATGATGAATACGTGTTTTCACTTCACACCTTGCAGCATCCATTTAGTGGGCCTCGATCGCTGGGGTGAAAAATGTCCGTCCCTCCTCTGAAGACTGGACAGGTCGCTGGCATCTCTCCGCTCACTACTGTCCGTCCGGCTGTGTCCCAGGACATCTGCTAACAGCTTTAGGGAGTCTTCGTTGGGGGGAGGGGCAGGTAGAGGGGGCAAGCCTGAATACAATTTTACACACAACAGAGCAGCAATAATGTGGCTTGTTTCAGGAAATGCCCCAAATAACTTTTGTACTATTGTTAGGGATGTACCTGCCAGACCCTGTAGGTCTCTGCGGAGCTGGACATCTTTAGAAAGCTTCTTCTTGCTCCTCGGTCTGTGCACCATGACAGCGGAGCCCACACCAGGGGGAGATTTGTCTGAGACAAATGAATGACAATGGTGATTAAGCGTTTTCTCAGTTATATGACTTGACTATGGAGATGTTCATACAGATGCTGTTTTGTGTTTGTACCAGATGAAAAGCTCAACAGGTGGAATGGGTGTCCTAATTTATGGAATGTACACGATGGTGTTTCTTTGGTAAAATGTAAAATGTCTTAATGTTGAGGTTGAGACTAACCTTTGCCAAAAGTATCGCTGGTGAAAGTGTCGGCCCAGTGGCTCGTGTGGTACACATCCTCCTCCTTGTTTGTAAACAGATCAGGGTTGGACTGTGAGATCTGGGAGCTCGGGCGCTGCCGAGACAAAAGGTCAAAGGTTGGGAGATGTGAAGTGTGGTTGGGCTGTCGATGGTCTTTCTGGGGCGAGGGCAGGCGTATTGGCGTGTAGGGCGCCTCATGTTGTTTAGAAATGGGACTTGAAAGTTCTTCTTTGGAGCTGTCCATCAAATAGGTCCTGGCAGGTAATGGAGGGCACCAGTCTTCATCCTCATCCTCAGGGCTACACAAAGGAGCATTGGAAATAAAATGCATTAGTTTCATATAGCACCTTTTCCAGAAACGTTTCACACCATTTTGGTGCATAATTCATTTGTTCATACAGATGGTGATAAGCTACTGCTGCTACTGCTGTAGCCACAGATGAGCAGGTGAAGACTATTTACAGCTGGTCGATTTAAGTCACATGCAGGCACCATCTCATGCTTTTTAATCATTGCTTCATGAAAAGGCATTTAGTGCAGCAAAATATGCAGAGCAAAACGAAATTGAATCAAAAGTGTTAATTTCTTTAAAAGTGCTGTTGAAAATGTTATGTTAAAAAGGTCTTATACATATATGTATAAAGACAACAGAGAATACTCCTTATTTGTGCACTACTGTCTAAGTTAATTTAATGATGGACATGTTGTTAAAAAGGCAAAGTGCTAATTTAAGTTGTCAGACAAAAGTTAATGTCATTACAAAAGACATGGCAGCCTTCAGCAGTCACCCTGTTACAGCGGCATCCTCATCTGTCACAGTTAGTTAGAACAGGCTCTCCTCCGTAACCCCACAGCTCAATGTATGCAACGCCCGGAGACACGACTGCAGCTAATTCACCCAGTCCCCAGACACACAACTTCACTCAAGTTTGGTTTGACAGCAGAGAGTTAGGGGAAGGTTTGATATCTGTCAGCCGTAACTCTCTCTGTCATTTAGGGAGTGCCTTGAAGTTATTAATATTCACTCTAAATGAAGATTTGACAGTGCTGAGAGGAGGGAGCATGTGGTGTTGAAACAAAACAGACATAATGATTTTACCTGTTCCGTTGTTGCCCTTGTGTGTTTGTGCTGTGCAGGTCCTGAGTGTCAGGCAGGGGCAGAGACAGGACATCCATCCACGTAAGAGCTGCTGGTTTTGAGGTCAGACCTGAGGACCTCTGCTTTATCAGTTTGTCTGCAAGCATAATGTTTTAGAATGACTAATATGCTTTGAGGAAAAAATTGACATCAAGTGAAAAAAATATAATAATTTTACACTTCTTTGTTGTTTTAGTATGTGTTATTTTATTACATTCAGACTATTGTAATATAAAAACAAAGCAAAATCAAAATAAATTATTTAGCTTTTTATTAATTATTTATTCATCTATTTAACTTTGCAGATAAAGTGCACAAGTAGGGACTTTAAAATGTGTAAAATGCAATAAAAGGCACATTCATCAAAACAGATATAATAATAATAAATAACATAATTAGTTTTTATTACCCCAGATTTTAAACTAAAATTGTATGAGTATTAGTCAGTATTAGTGCTTTATATACAATCAAACAGAAAGAAAAATTGTAATAGATTCTTATTATGTCTGGGGGCAGCTGTTGCAGTAACATTCACTCGTCATGCTACATTACTCCCAGATGTGTCTATGTGGTGGAAGTAAGAGTACTGAAAATGTGTAAAGTAAAAGTTACATAACTAAACACGTACTCAAGTAGAAATACAAGCACCACAACCAGAAGTGTGCTTGTTAAAAGTACCCTCCTCACCATTGTTCTTCCTGGTGTACTGAAGCTTGGCGTACTCTGAGCCTGACTGGCCAGACTGGAGGGTCCACTGGTCCAGGTCCACCAGGCCGGTGTTGTACAGAGCTGGATTACTGCTGTAGGGGTCTGGGCCTTGGGAGTAGGACTTGGTGGAGTATGTGTCATAATAAGCTAACAGGTCATCATCTGCTGTGGTGTTAATGGTGCTGTAGATGGGACTGTCATTGGAGGCAGTGCTCCTCTTCTCTGATTGGTTGGTGTAGTTCATTATACCTGAAAATATATTAAACAGTGATTTCACTAAACAAGTTGTGTATAAAATATGTTATGTTATTACTAGTAGTTATAATAATATGTTTTGACCATCACATAGACTCAAAATAAAGCTGACACATTCTATCATAACCAGTGCTTTTTCAGGATCTGCTCTCATCGTGTCACTGTCACCTCTTCTTTGGTATAATTTTGATGTATTGAAATGGACCAGAGCAGACACTCCAAACACTCCAGCCCTTTACAAACAGCACACAAGAGTTGCACTTTAAAACAAACTCAAACCCATTTGTCTGGCTGTGAAAATCTGACCCTGTGAATATTACTCAAACACTTCTGAATAGAAAATGATCTCCCATTAACAGTGGCTGTGATGAACATCCTTTGGTCACATAATAAGTAGCAAAGTTATAAAGTGATGAATAGTTGAACTTAACGCGTTGAAATACTCTTACTGTTGTAGTATTTTTCCGAGTCCAGTTTGCCTGAGCAGCAGTCCACAGAGTCCTTGCTATTTTGGATGAGATTGGGAGTTGGCCAAGAGTCCGCCAGCCATGGGTAGTTTCCCATATTGGACCCCAACAAGCCTGGTCTACAAATTTAAAGATGTCATTAGATGATTGGCTTTTTTCTGCTTTTATAACAAGTGAATAGATGAGGTGCCACTGTGCCTTACCCTCCATTGATGATCCCCGAGCCTTCACTGTGAGCAAAACCTACTGCAAGATAAGAAAGAGACAAATGTGTAGATTCATTCTAACCAGGAAATACTATAGTTCCCACAGAAGCACCTTAATTAAACATCTGAAACTGCAAAAAAATCATGTTAGTTTACAGATCATACAACTTGATTACAAAAAATAGATACTCAACAATCTTTCATTCACAGGCCTAGAGGTTTCTAAAGTTAGAGAGATTTACACTTAAAGGGCCATATGATGCTATTTTATGATTTCAGTTATAATTGTTATAATTCTGTTATAATGTTTCCTCATTAAAACATACCTGGAGTTGCCTTTCATTCACACATGTTCAACACACTGTATATTTAGGATAAGTTCTTCTCTCAGATAAAAAACACTCTCTTCCACATTGTGATCTCATGTGTATTACTGGACGTGCTCCACTGTGTTTCTAAACCTCAAATACCTTCACTACCGTAGAATCGTTTGGATAATTTCCGACCTGGAATTGTCAGTCTTTACTAAAGTAAATGTAAATGGGCTGATATTATTATACTAATTATGTCCCCACACTTATGACTAGTTCAATAGGCTGAGCTAACACACAGAAACTGTAAACAATGTGTTAGCTTCTATGTAATTACATTGTAATAAGCTCCTCCCTGCAACAGATATAACTGTGTCTTCTGACCAGAACTGAAGAAGCAGCTTGGATGAGCTGCGAAACGTATTCAAACAAATAAACTTTTGTCCAGTTGACAAATTTTATTTTCCTTTTACCTTCTACCTGGACGACTGAGGGATTTTACACATATAAATAGTATCTGTTAACTTAAAAACTTCCACTACATGACATCACAAGGTGGAAATGAGCATCATGGACTTTGGACTTTATTACTTTATTACAAACATATGTGAATGGAAAAAAAACACAACTCTGTTTATGTTTTTGAGGCGCATTATAACATGGCTTAAAGTTTTGCATAATATAGGACCTTTAATATAAAATAATTATTGAAAAGAGTATATTTTTGTCAGTCAAAATGTACTAGTTCAACAGAATACCTGACTGTGGATATTAGAATTTGTTGCATTGACATTTTATGTGATAATATAATTAATAGTTGGAACCAGGAAGCAAGCTTTAAAGGGAAAGTTGTGTTAAGATGGTTCCCTTGGTTTTTTAAAATGATTATTATTAATGTAATGTATGCAGCTCAAACAAGACATAACTCAATATAGTTGTACATAAAGCTCTTGCCTTTAATTTTTCAGCCTAAACAAGTTTTCAGATTGTGTGAAAATGTACATATTTTGATGGATACAGGGTGTAACTGTAACCGGGAAAGCGCTGACAGATCCATAAGAACGGCCTTCAGCGCAAATCAATGCACATGTAATGTGATTAAGAAATTGACTGAAATACAATCACGGCAGCAGCATAAGTGAAACTGTTAATGTACAGTACACTGTCCGGCCACTTTAGGGACATCGTGGAAATTTCAGAGTTGTCTTAATTGAGCTATTGGTTAAAGCTAAAGAAGTAAATGCATCATATTTGTTACTTCAAAGTTGTTGTCTGTGCAAATAAAACAACACCAACCTTTTCTGTATGTTTATGTGGCCTTAATATTGAGGTTCAAGGTTGTGACATTCAAGAAGTCAAAAAAATTGTAGCTGATAAAATTTACTGATAATACTTCAGATGACTGTGTTTACCAGGCATGAGAAAAGCCTTGTGGTAATATAGATACGTTTTAATCAACAGAATTTGTGAAGTTTATCTTAAAGTGCTAGAAAAGTTGAAATTAAAACCATTTATCAAAGCTGAAGATGTTCCTAATGCTTCAGTGGAAATTTGTCATTGCGATTTGTTGAAACATAAACCTTTTCCGCCTTCATCCACTCTGCTAATAACACATAAAAAGCTTTCTTTCGTTACACAATTTAATTTATAGTCCTAGTAGTATTTATACAAGATGCCCTTTTCAGTTTTCAGTCATCCTTGGAGCATGCACATGGAGTAATCCCTCAAAAAGGTTAATAATTAGGACTGTTGCCATAGCAATTAACATATCGACACTTTCCTAAAATAATCGCATAAGTCATTTTTTTCAGGTTTTTCAGGAAACACAAAAAACTCCCCCCAAATTTGTGAGGACATGAGGCAAAAAGTGACTTAGGCGATT
>KN499049.1:0-14706 GCA_000787155.1 Scartelaos histophorus | reverse complement strand
ATAGAGAGAAAGACAGAAAAGAGACAACAAGAAAGAGAAAGAAAGACAGAGAGAAAGAAGAGAGACAATAAGAAAGAGAGAGAGAAGAGAGAGACAACGAGAAAGAAGAGAACGAAAGAAAAAGAGAGACAGAAAAAGAAAAGAAAGACAGAGAAAAAGAAGAAAAAGAGAGACAATGAGAAGGACAGAGAGAAAAGAGAGAAAGACAGAAAAAGAGCAAGAAAGAGAGAGAGAGAAAGACAGAAAAAGAGCAAAAAAGAGAGAATGAGAGAGAGAGAGAGATAGTATGAGAAAGAGAGAGAGAGAGAGAAAAGAGCAAAAAAGAGATAAGAATGAGAGAGAAGAGCTTGAAAGAGACAGAGTGTGAAAGAGGGAGACAGTGCAAGAGAGAAAAAAGAGAAAATAGAACAAGAGGAAAAAAGCGAGAGATAAAAAGAGAAAGAACGAGGGGGAGAGAGATGGTTTCTAGTAGACAGAACAACAACGCTAACTGCACTGACACAAAAACTGGGGGAGGACAAAAGAGGGCTTTAAAAATGAGGACAGGGAATCGTAAAAATGTCTTAACTCTTTATGCAAAACAGTGGAATATTTTGAGGCTATCAAATATTGAACACATTCTTATGCACGTGGGCCGGGCTGCACGTTACTGGTTTATGCGCAGGGGAATTTGTTTGTGAAATCTCAAAATCTAGTTCACGTTTGAAGCATTTTTTAAAACATTTTGATGCTTTTCTTTTCATTGTTCACAAAGTGCGTTAAGGTTCAAGGTTATTATGGCGTTTTCTGATCTGTGTTATAATGTTTTCCTCATCACAAACACACGTGGAGTTGTGTTTTGTTTCATGCACACATATTTAACACACACAAAACACTCTGTTCCACCTTGTGATGTCATGTGGTAATACAGGAAGTGCTCCACTGTGTTTTGAAACTCTTCACACCTTCACTAAAATATGATGATTTCAGTCCTGGAATTGTCAATATCTACTCTACAAAAGCTGTTAATTAAAAAAAAAATACTTCATGACATCACAAGGCTCACTTAAACATGTGTGAATGAATCAACACAGTATTCCTGATATGTTTTATGAGGAGTAATATAATCTAACATAGCTAAAACCTCAAAAGACTCAATTATGTGGACCTTAAAAATATCTTTTACAGATGCCTTAAGCTTAAATTGTGCTCTGCGTTTGACCCATTCTTCTATATTCTGCAGGGGAAACCTGTGAGCAGCACCCAGGGACCCATCTCCAATGACTTTATTTGAAGGATTTAGATGGATGAGCAAAAACAGAAGGAAACAAAGGGAAAGTCACATAGAAAAACATGGAAATTCAGCACAGAAAGAAGCCACAGGAGCTGAAGGAACTTATCGTGCTGTGAGGTGATCCTCCTTTATTTCTGCATTGTGAACCAAAATATCTATCTGTAATGACTAAATGATAGAAATAGACATTTTTTAAACCTTTTTGTTTGACCTAAAAGCTGCATTAAGCTACCTGCCCCTGTTGTTTTCTCACATAGTGCCACTAGGTGCTAAATGAAAGCACCTGAATCACTCAAATCCAAATAATTCAATGACAAGGGAACAGTATTTAGTAAAAAAAAAGCCTCCAAAAAGCAGTTGTAGACATGTTTCATTTCAATGTAGCTTTTAGTAGTTTTTCATTTCCAAACTGCATTCTTGTTCCGTGTCCTGTCGCTGTCCCACACTCTCTCTTTCGTCCCCCCCCATCCATAATCCCGCTCCCTCGTTCCTAATTCCTCTTTCACTCGGCTCTTCCTTCCTGTCTTGCAGTGTTTATCTCTCCCTCTCTCGCTGCCTCTTCCCTCTCTCCCCTGTCTCCTAAATCAGAGCTCTTAGACTGCAGAGGCACACGTGTTGGCGCGCACACAAAGATTGAAAAGTGCGGCAAAGCAAACGGCAGCGCGGAGAAGACAGCCTCCTTCTCGCGCAGGAAGGAAGCGCTGATATCAAAAGGAGGTGTATGATCTAAAAATATATCTGTTATCTAGTCGGGAAAGATTTTTGTTGCATGTACGGAGCAAATCTGTGACAATATTAACAGACATGAATTCAAATGTTGTGTAAATCAAAAAGACTAGCCAAATGTACGTTAGTGGCCCATTTACAGCAACAATAGAATTCATTTTGAGAATATCCGTGTTACTACATATATTTGAACCACAATACTGTCTTCCACATAGATGGTGCTGTCCGGGCTGTTTTTGAAAGAGAGAAATAAAAAGAAAACTGTGAAAACATGCAGACAATTTCAGAAGGTTAAGTTGATCTTAAAAAATGCAGGCAGAAAAGAAGTGAGCGAAAAGGGGGAATGGAAAAAGAAGCAACAATGGAAAAGAAGTGTCAGTGACATATGAGGTGGAGAGAAAGAGCTGGGTGCATTTGTTGAAGGTGAGACAGAGAGAGAAAGAGAGAGAGAGGGAGAGAGGGAGAGGGAGGGGAGTGAGTGAGTTGCGGAGGGAGGAGTGAGCGCGCCTCAGTGGATGTGTGTGCGAGAGCCTGTCATTGAGTCCTGCACAGCCCAGCAGCAGCAGCAGCAGCAGCAGCAAAAGCAGTGGCAGCAGCAGCAGTAAGGGGAGCAGACAGCAGGACCACACGGAGCTACGGAACAAACACTGGATTTACTCACAGGAACCACGGCAACGCAACCACGGAATAACTGACGCCCAAAGCAGAGCACCAGTGAAAACACATACATATGATATATATATAAAACTCCTATACATATATATCAAATTATGCCTGTTTTCAGAGAAGCTGCAGACGGACAAGGACTAAGTGTCAGCAAAACTCATTTACTGCAGGAAAAATGGGGAATTAATATGCAGCATTTGCCTGAAACTGTTGCATATTAATGCACTGAGCTTTTCTGCCATTTTTTTGCTTTTCAAAAAGGTCAGATTTGACCAGAGAAAATCTCTATTTGGAGAACAAGTCTTCTTTGCTGCAGTCCTTTATTTCCAGAGGGGCTTCTTTTGAAAACAGGAGCTTTTCCCCGCGCGCCGCTGCGCTGTCGCATCTCCACTTGTCTGTGTGGTCCTATGAGCCGGAGCAGTGCACGTGTAGAGCCCACAGGCTGCTCTCTCTGCTCACATCTCTGTGAGGTAAGACAGGACAAAACACTACATTTGTATCACCAAGTCAACAAAGTGGAGACAAAAGAAAGAATGCAGCCAAAAATCCGTTATGTGGGACAGTCCGCTCTAGTGAAGTCTCAGTGAATCTGTGAACGCACAAAAGCAACAGCAGTCAGCTCTGAGCGTCTGCAGCCCCCCCTCCTGCTCCAGCTCTCAGGGCAGAGTGAGGGACAGAGCGGTGGTCCCGGGATGCTCCTGGACCCCCACATCACACAGCACATAGGACAACACAGGAGAGGACAGGAAAAGACAGGAGAGGACTGGGGAGCAGAGCAACAGCTGCAGGAGAGTCCAGGGAGCGCACACAGCAGAGGAGGTGTGAGCCAGAACCACAGCAGGCGGACCACACTATAGGCACATGTGAGCAGAGCGCGTGGACACTGGACTAATGCTCGTACTGTTGATATCTCTGACATACACCGTGTGGTACAGAGGAATGCTCTAGTGCACTGAGGAGGAAGGGAAGGATGTACACCTCTAAACTAAAAGAGCTGAGAGAGAGTGAGAGTTGGAGCATGGTTGGTTAAACCCAGGCGGAAAACTCAAGACTGGACATACTTTTTTATATTAACTCATCTTCTACTTATTCAAGAGTCTGTTCTGAAACTTTATTTTTCTTTTGCTGGCAGGAATCAACAGTGGTTACGTTTATGGATTATTGACCTACTAGCTGGACAAAGTTCACATGTAACCTGCGATCGTAAGTGGATTTGTGCTTTTTGGAGCTGTGTGCACTTGCCTCTGCTGTCTGTGGATGACATATGGCTTTATAAAAGGTGACACTTTCTCGATAGTGCAGTGTTTGTTTACGTTGGCTCTCATGCACACACACACCCATACTCTGTGCATGTGAGCGGCTCCCTGGGGACACATTCCTCCCTGTTAAGAACATGCTGAGAGCCAGATTGATTTCTTTGACTCATTGGTCTGTTTCCTGATGACAGCTTGAACACCTCCAACGGCAAAGAGCACCTTTGTTTTCTAATGAAACAACAGAGGCCCCATTGAAAAGCTGTGTACTCCCTTTGCTCATGACTGAAATTATCCTGTTTGTGCACTCACTGTCTTAATCAGACACACTCTTGGGAAGTTTTTTTTTATTTTTGGCATTTCCACACACGTACACAAACAGCTGAAAAACTGCAGCACATGAAGTCCATTATGGCCCCTAACCTGAGCTCGGTGCTGGTTAGCCTCATCCTGGCCTCAGTGCTCGGGATGACCTCTCTAGGGGGCTGGGGTCAGTGGTCCAGAGGGGCACTGGCTCAGGCCATGCCCAATAACCAAACCGAGAGCCCCCAGCGGCTCACAGACGCAGCCGTGCCCACCCCCACAGCGGACACTGAGGAGCAGACAGCCCCCACCAGCACCAACCGCTGCTGGGGCTACTACGACGTGATGGGCCAGTGGGACCCTCCATTCAACTGTAACGCAGGAATCTACAGCTTCTGCTGTGGCTCCTGCTTCTACCGCTTCTGCTGCCAGTTCAAAGTGCACAGCCTGGACCAGACGTCCTGCTCCAACTATTACACCCCAGAGTGGGCCAACACGGGCCGACCCGCTCCCCCGGTCACAGAGGTGCAGGAGGAGCCCTACCGTGACCGCACACACATGATCGTCTACATCATCTGTGGAGTGGTGGCCATCATGGTCCTGGTGGGAATATTCACCAAGCTGGGCCTGGAGAAGAGCCAAGGAGGCCAGACAGACATGACCAACTCCAGGTAAGAGCCGCACTCATCACAGACTGGGTCTTAAGTTTGGGACAAAAGAGATTATTGGTTATTGATTATCACACACAAGCAACACAAGAGCACACTTACAGTTCAAGACACTGAATCATAAAACATGTGTGTACAATAAGAATGGCATGACTATAAAGAGTGATGTATGCTTCTATATAACATGTCTGTAGCAAAGTCTATTTTCCATTCATTTCCATATTGTGTGATTTAGTCCACTAACAGCTCTCACACCTGTTGTGTGGAGCCCTTCCTGTGTGTGTGTACATACTGTATGTGAGGGGTCAGTCCAGGGCCATGGGCCTTCATGACTCACACAGAGGTGCTAATGGTCATGAAGTGGCTCTGCTCTGACGCTGGGCAACAGCACGTGACTGAGGTCCTGCAGGAGAAGAGCCTCCACTCATTCAGGCTCTTTTTAATACTACTCTTCTTCTAGGTTGCTTATATTAAACTGCCAATATCTGACTGGCCCGTTGGCTTATATGCAATTTAACCTGAGCTAAAAAACCCTGCAGAAGTACAATACCCAATCCCCCTTAGTCTTCCAGTATTTTAACTATAATCTTATTTGTGTCCAAGAGTTATTTTGGTGCTAATGTAATTAAGTAAGTCATTTCCTCGCAGATCAATAAAGCCTAAAGAGCAGTTAGGGGGAAAAATATTTAAACTGTGGAAATCAAAGGAGACTTTTCACTCAATAACAGTGCAAAACTCCAAAAAGCATTTATGTAAAACTGCACTATATAACTGTACTAGAGGGGAGTCAGTCATCTAAGGAGACGATAACGTGTCAGCCCCTGCATATGAAAAGTGACATAGTTCACCTTTCAACATTGATATTATATTCTAAGGGCCTGCACCTGATTTTCATATCTTCCGGTTGGGATAAATCCACTTCATATTATCAGAGTATTGTAAATGTAGTTAAATAAGAAAAACAAAGCGACTGCACATATTTGTTTTACAAAGCATTTTGTTGGGTAATAACTGCAGAGAAGCTGCTGAGAGGGCCACTTGTTTTCATCCAATCAGGAAAAATGTTTGCTAAGAATCATAGGAAAGAAGTGCCAGACAGTTGAACCTTTATCCGGGTGCATTTTCAAGAGTGAACACAACACAAAGAAAGTCGAGATTAATGAATGTGGAAACAACTACATGACACTAACCCAGACAGTTGTTTCTGTGCTAAGGTGCAATATCAAAGTGGTGGAAAGTAGGAGTGCATCAATACAATACAGGTACAGACATTGGCACCGCTACTGAAAAATGTGCAGGTTTGTATATTGGTTTCTAAATATCAACTGATATCCCAAACAGAATATAAATGATTGCAGTAAGACTGGTCATATTTGGCCCAGAAAGTCTCATAATGTTTGAATTTGTATTTATACACATTTGTTCTGTTACTTGTTACTTGTGATAATTAACAGCTACATAATACGTAATGTTGAAAAGACAGTGATCGGAGCTGCAGTTTGCACATGTTCCTGAATGGGTGATGTTTATGCACTCACTTTGACCTTCCAGGACAAAAACACTCCCTCAGACAGGTATAAATAAGACACCAGGGCAGAGCAGAAGAGGAAGAGGAGGAGGAGGAGGAAGAGGAGGAGGAGGGAGCTGTTGCGTCAGAGCTGAGGTGAAAGCTCAAGAGAGACAGAAGACAAGTGACAGGGACACATGAGCTCAGTGCAGAAGTGAGAGAGGAAAGAGCCAGGACAAAGGAAGTCGCCACTGCTGTACATACATGTGTACACACAAAAACCTACAAAACTACAGGTCATCATAGTATTGAGTAAAAAAAAAATAGAGTGAAAAAGTACTAATCTGTGCTTTGTTGACCGTTAAATTATTATATATGCTTTCACTGGTCAAGACTCAGAAGAAATAGTGTATGTATTTTAGGGGTCGATATAAAGCAATATATTTTAAGAATAAATATATATACAAATTAGGACTAAACAGTTCAAACCCAAAACTAAACCAGGACTAGACCAAGCCCAGTTGTAAACATGGCCGCACATTCAAGTGAATGGGCCAAGTTCAATGGCTCATTTCTCTAGCCTTCAACGACTGGATACACCCAGAGGCTCTGATCCCCACCACCCTGAGCAGAAGTGCTCTTCACCCACACGGACACGAGTAAATGTGCACAAGGAGCGATGCCTCGTGCACAGCATGAACCCACTGATCAATCAGAGCGGCTGTCCTTTATTTTAATAGATCTATGGGGTAGACCAGAACTAAACTAGGCTCAAATCAGGGCCAAGACAAGCATGAGGACTTTAAGTTCAACTTCAGATATGTCATGTTTTGAAAATCAGAAAATTGGGTACAGCTTTAAGAAAAAAGTTTACATAATGAGGCTATGAAAAGCAAAATTGCCAAAGTACAGAGACTGCTATAGTGTTTGGGGGAGTAAATAGCACTTACTAACTTTTCAATAGTCAATAGTCCAACTGCAAATATTCTCACTTACATAGTGCTAGCATGACACTTTTCTATTGTTTTTTCATCTAATAGCTGCTAATAGCTAATAGATATAAAATTGTAACAGCATATATTCATTATCTTTTTATCTGCTGCACTGTCAAAAGCATCAAAAATCATATACTCATTTGAGCAAGAATCGATTCTAAAACAGTCAATCACAAGACATGAACCTTGAAGAAATGAACCTTTCTGGAATAGCTTTAGAATGATCTTGAGCTGTTAAGGTCACATGGTTGTATACACAGACTAGTATAGACCCCTGGACCACTATGGAACCTGCCTGGACCACTGAGGGATTACACACATATACTGAGACCAATGTAATAGAAGGATATAAACAAAAGTACTACAATCTTTTAAAATCACAATCTATTATCTAAAGAAAGTGAGTGTTTTTTTTTTCATTGTGGTATCGAAATCGTTTTGCGGTTTTGAGTACTGAGTCTAATATGGCTGAGAATATTTCTTTGTTAAACCATCTGTGCAAAGTCAATATAACATAGATTTATTTCAATCATTAAAACAGGGAATAATGTTAAGTGTATTGCATAATCAAGTTTCATTCCTCCGTATATCGATACAGCAGCCCACAATGATATATCGATAATTCCAGTTTATTCCTTCACATCAAAATAGAGTTTTGAACTTGTCATATTGTGACGACACTACGCACAACTGAAGTGGTTTGAACAATAGAATCTATTTACACACAAAACTGCTTTTCCTCTCCTGCCTGCATCTGAGCAGTGTTTGCGCTCCACAAATAAACGAATCCGCTTGGGCATTTAGGTGGTAATGTTGTGTAACAATGGGGGTCGCATACTCTCAAAAGACACGCACACACACACACACACACACACGCACGCACACACACACACACACACAAACCTCTCATTACGGCGCTCTGCTCCTCCACTCCCATGAGTCCGCTCCACTTTTTGTTTTCTTCCCTCCCTCCGTCTGTCTTCTCGTCCGCTGCATCTACCGCAATGAAAAATGGATTTTAGTCTTTGATACATGATTCAGTGAGGGGAATTAGAGGCCTTAATTAATGTGTCTTGAACTCGTACTAAGAGCGAAGAGGAGTGCAAAGGAAGAAAGGATGACTTGTATTCAATCTTAAAAGGGCTTGTAGCAGAATTTCCCCCTTTGTATTTTAACATTGCCCCACTACAGATATATTGTATAAGCAGCTTTTGAAGTCCTCTGTGTGCCACCTGCATCCAACTGTAGAGCATCAAAAATTCGGAAATGCGTGGTCAGCATGCTAGTTGTCATTAGCTTTGCAGTGACGGAAAAACTTGAAAGTTGTGGAAAGCCTGTACAAACTCATGTAGCGGCAAATAATTAAATACGCCATATTACGCTATTTTCAGACCTAAAGGTTGTTTTATAATGCTGTTTCCTCATCAAAAACATACCTGGAGTTGTGTTTTGTCATTCACACATAACAACATACAAATTCTGCATATTTAGGATGAGTTCTTCTCTAAAACAAGCTTGTCATGGGGCAATACATGACATTTTCACTGTGTTTTTAAACTCCATACACCTTCACTAGAATTTTTTGAGCAATACATTTCTAATCTCTACTCAACAAAAGGTAAAAAAGTAGCTGCTGACTTCAAAACTACAATTTCAAGATGGAACAGCGCATTTTGAGCTTTTTTTTGAGATGTAACCAGACTGATAATAACTGATTACTCAAACGTGTGTGAATGAAACAAAACACAACTCCAACTCAACACACAATATTCTAACATAACTTAAAACTCACAAGTCAGTTTTGTACCTTTCAATATTAGAACAGAATACAATACAATGCTGCTTTCTCTGATTGTCCTTTGAATCCCTTATAAACAACATTAGATAAGCTATTCAGCATATTATTATTAGTAGTAGTATTATTATTAAAGGTAATACAGGCTGTCACTCAGAGCACAGTACAAAGTGTATTAATTCAGAGGCAATAAAACAATATGTAGCCGGCAGCGTAAACAAACAGGTGCCAAAGCATAAATTACACTGTACACCGGATTCATCTTAATGCCTGCTGAAAACCTAATCAAAATATGCGCTCTTTCCAAATGGCAAATATGAAGTGCTCAGACATAAAGCTTTCAGTTCAGGCTACAGATGTGACAAGAAGAAATGGAAAGGTCCTGTATTACATAAGGTGGATTCTTGTGAGCTTGTTATAATTCTGTTTTACACATACCTGGAATTTAGTTTCATTCTCACAGGTTTGAGTAACACTTTATTTTTAGTCTTACATACGTCTCCAAAGATGCTCTGTTCCACCTTGTGATGTCATGTAGTGGTAGTTTACAAGTTCCCAGCTACTTTTTACAATTAGAGATTGGCAGTTCAAGGGCTGAAAGCATCCAAATGATTACAGTGAAGGTTTAAAACACACTTTAAAACACAGTCAAGCAGAAAATAATACCAATAGACCAACTGCGAAAGGTGAGGAAGAGGATTGTTTAAAAAGTATTACATCTATATCTATATATCCATCTAAATCTATGTATAATTGTATATATCTTTTATCTATCGTTTATTAATTTTGCTTATTAAATTAATTTTTGAGGAGATTCCTAGATTATCGTAAGGATTTTGAGACAAATTTACAGTGGCTGCACGAGTTTGGTTTTGAGGGTGGGTTTGCCATTCCAAAGAGATGTTCTAGTATCTAGTGGTGCTTGTCTGAATCAGAAAGAGTGGTGTAAGCATGTTAGATGTTGTTTGCTTTATTGTGACAGCAAAACTCTGCTCTGGTGCCCAAAAGTTGTGAAAAGCAATTTGAAAATTACCACAGTGAATAATAAGATGCCAGGAATGCGTTCAGAAGTTAACTTAATATGGACAACTGCGAACTAACAGAAAAAAATCTGATACCTCTTTAAACTGTAAAAATCTGCAGAAATAGTGTTGCCGTTTCCCCCCAAATAATTCCTATCTTACCTTCTCATCACAAATAAAAATAAACAATAGTGAACCCTTGCTCACACCCGAGCCCTCTCATTCCCTATTGCACTATTGTAGCACTTATCATAAGTTATTCCACTAAGCAGCGATGTGTTCAAGGGCACAGCAGATTGAATGAGCCACTGGGGACCTGAACAGCCCCTTTCATTCTCCTCTCTGTTCCTTTACTGTATTGTCCACACATATTCCATTTGCTTTATTCGCCGGGCCATGGTTTCACTTTTCATCACCAGATCTGACAGGTGTTTAGAGCCGCCCATAAACGCCCAGGAAGACCAGGGTGAGTGAAAGGGAATGACGAATTGGGTTAATCGTAGTTAGCTGTGTAGTCAACATTGAAGAAGCCTTTTGAAGAAATATGGGGAATGAGGCTACAAAAGGGTTAGAGTGGTGTGACTAAAATGTGCAATAGAGGATTTAATAATGATTTGACATAGAAAAGACATATTTTAATAATATTTTAAACATCAGATAAAAATGAATTGAGGAAATAGGCTCTAAAAGGCCTGGTACCTGGTATTGACTCCTGCCGATTTTAAGCCATGTTATAATGTTGTTACTACATCAAAAGCAAACATAGAGTAACTTATTTATTATTAGTCTGTCTAAATCTCCAATGCTCAAAATGTGCTATTCCACCTTGCAATGTCATGAAATGGTAGTTTTCAGCTCCTTTTATAGGGATACACCAATATCAGTTCTGGTTTCTGGTATCAGCCCGTACTCATACTCATTAAACATTTGACGAGACCAGGAACCGATACCGCTAGTACACGACATATTACACAGTATCCCGGCTCAGTATCACAAATAAGCTAATATCCCAGGTATGAGCAGAAATATCCCAGGTATGAGGAAACCGGGAGGAGGAAGGAGCAGAGAGGTCAAGGAGCTATGGCTGCTTTAGGCAAATCTGGATCCTGCTAACCAGTGGCGGGAACAAGAGTCAAAACTACAACTCCCAGAAAATGGACTACAGCAAGTACATCATGCTCCACTACTGCACTAGTCTTATGACCTTTCAGTCGTTTCATCACAACAATAGGCAACATAAATGAAGTAAATATACAAATAAGCAGAGGTATAATCTCTGACAAGTTTAACATGAAACACATCCAAGGCGATATATGGACAGAATTAGACTCACCATTAGCACATCCCTCTGTCACAGAAAGATCACCTATATTCCACTGAGTCGTGTTCTGTAGTCCGACACAAACTGACCACATCAGCAGCACAAGGAGCGATTTGTTTTGTCAGCACTTGTAGTTTATGCAAATTAGCCATGTGATTTTAAGTTTTGTTTCTGTAAAAGGTAAACAAATGTGTGCAAATCTGCATTAAACACATTATAATATCATGGCTGTTTGTATTTTTCCTGGTTTATTAAATATAATAATAATAATGCATGAGTTTTATAAAGAGCATTTCTGGACACTCAAAGACGCTTTATGAGTCTTATTCATTCACTCCATACCTGGTGGTGATAAGCTACTATTGTAGCCACAGCTGCCCTGGGTCGCAGTTTTTGTGACTGGCGCCCCACTGTGGCACCTGGAATCCCCAGCGGTCTCCCATTAAGTACTAACCAGGCCTAGTCCTGCTTGGCTTCTGAGATCTGATGGGATCAGGTTTTAACAAGCTGGTAACGCTTTACCTTTTATTCAGTAAAGATTGGCAATTCCAGGGCTGAAATTATCCAAATGATTCTAGTGAAGGTGTTTGGAGTTTAAAAACACAGTGGGGCACATTCCATCATGATGTGGATCAGGGTGTTTTCTGTGTGAGATGAGAACTCAGCCTAAATATGCAGGTATGTTTTTGATGAAGAAACACCACTGTAACAGATGGGGGTGTTTTACTGTTCGATCATCAGGAGGTGCGTGTAAGCATGCTGGTTGTTGTTAGCATTAAGGCAAAACAACACTCTGGTCTTTGAAAGTTGTGAATAAACTCAACACTGTGAATAATCAGGATGCTCAGAACACACAGGGTAAGTAAGGAATACTTTGGATTACTACAAATCATTAAAACTGAAGTAATTCTGTTTTTAAGACAAATCAAGAACAGTGCCTTTAAGAAAGTTAGCGTTTCAAAATCTAAGCTAACAAGCAAGATCATTTTTAGCAACACGGCATTCACAGCACCCCCAGCAACTACCCACTTCCTCTCTTTGATCCTGGTATTCAAAACCATGGCAATTATTTGAGTCTTTCTTCAATCCCTGCACATTTAGACGTAGATACTAACCGAGGTAATTTTCCATTCTTCATTAGCTCCTCCGCCTGATTGCGTTTCTTCTCCCATGTCTGCAAAACAAAACACTTTTCTGATGACGCACAGATCAACCAGCCTGGCTTCGGTCCACAACTCCTCAGTAGTTTGGGGGTTTTGGTTGTCGGTATTATTTATGTGCGTTTGTGTGCGGTTGGCAGTGTGCTAAAGTCCTATGGCAGTTGAACCATTAGAGCTCCACAACACGCTTCAGTGCAGGAAAATGAACAAAGACAGATCACTGCATTCGCCAACTTTTTGCATTCAGCCGTTGGTGCAGGGTTCACACTCCGGGGCATCTGGGATTAGCCTCATATACCGTATTTTTCGGACTATAAAGCGCATCTAAAATCATTCCATTTTCTCAAAAATCAACAGTGGCCTTGTGTTTAACCACACCGATTTTACCATTTTCTCAAAAATCAACAGTGGCCTTGTGTTTAACCACCAACCGATTTTATGTTGTCCACATTACGGCTAATAACGTATTAGTGGGCGAGTAAGGAGGAGTAATATGTTGGCGACATATAGGGTGACTGTACGGAGCCATAGAAGGGACGTGGTGAATATAAAATTATAAGCATGGGACTGGCGTACAAGGCGAATTATAAGGCGAATTATAAGGCGTGTGCACAAGATATTAACGGGTTATAACTCGTGCGCACGGGTTATAACTCGTTCGGTTATTGCGCCTTATAATCCGAGGTGCCTTATGTGTGGACAATGACAGCAATTGACGTATTATATTATGTACTTTATAGCCCGAAAAATACGGTAATAAATACGGTAACAATACTTGTGTTTTAAAGGTCCTATATTACGCAAAATTGGTCAAAAAAATTGTGTAATATTGCAACTTTAAAGGTCCTGTATTACGCAAAATCGACTCTTGTGAGCTTTACTTTTGTTATAATGTTGTTACCACCTTAAAAATATACACAGAGTCTGTCATCTCCAAAGCTCAAAATGCTCCATTCCACCTTGTGATGTAATGATGCTGTAGTTTTCAAGTTCAAATCCATCCAGATAATTATAGAGAAGCTGTATGGAGTTCAAAAACACATTATTACCATCATATGTCTTACCATATGACATCACAAGGTGGAACAGTGTTTTCCATTTGAGAGAAGAACAGTCTAAATATACAGTGTGTGTGTGTTTAACATGTGTGCAAGAAAAACACAACTCCAGGTATGTTTGTGATGAGGAAACATTATAGCATAGATCAGAAAATAGTGTAATATGGGCTATTTAAATACTGGAAAACTGCATTCATCTTCAGTCAACCATTTTTTCCCTGTGAACACTATACACTACATTATATATGAGAGATCACTTTCATTAAATTACTGAATAAATCATAGTAAAAGCAGCCATTAGATCTCTGTGCCATGTTAATGTGAAACAAGATCATTTAATTGGGTGTTACCACTTGAAACATTTCATTTAAGTAAGTTAAAGTGGGATTTTTTAGTCTGCGGCAGTAATGGAAAGTGAAATGTAGAGAAATGAGTGAAGTGGGGCAATGAGGGGGAAGCATGACAAGATTTTAAAATGACTCAGAAAAATGTTTTAAATGAGTTTGGCCATTAGATTATTTAAGCACAGGATTGAGATTGAAAGTGCGCTGGACTAAATATGTTTTACTCAAGAATATTATAGTATTTGCTGATCTATGTTATAAGGTTTTGTGATTAAAAACGTACCTGGAATTGTGTTTTGTTTCATTCACATGTTTAACGCACAAACCCTGCACATTTAGGCTGACTGAAAGTGAAAACACTCCATTCCACTTTGTGATGTCATGTAGTGATGCTCACGGTGGTAATGGTCGCTGTTTTTAAACTCCATAAACGTGTTTTAAACTTCTTTTAAACTAGAATCATTTAGATCATTTCAGCTCTGTAATAGCCAAGATCTACTGAACAAAAGGTAAAATGAAGCTGTTAACTTGAAAACTGCCACTTCATGACATCACAAGGTGGAACACAGCATTTTGAGCTTTGAATCACCTTCACTGAGGTTCTCCCTGAGGTTT
>JACN01034048.1:0-11607 GCA_000787155.1 Scartelaos histophorus | reverse complement strand
ACTACTACTATTACATGTACTACTACTTCTTGTACTACTATTACTTCTTGTACTACTACTACTTGTATTACTGATACTACTACTACTTCTTGTACTACTACTACTACTACTACTACTACTACTAATACTACTACTACTACTACTACTACTACTACTACTACTACTACTATGCAACAATATGAACTGTAGCAACAAATGTTTATCCACATTTTATTTTTTTCTTTATTTTCATGGCTATTAACATTGTAGATTGTCCTTGAAGGCATCAGAACTGTGACATTTAAGCTATAAAAACAATAATCTGGTTCAGTTATTTAACCTTTTTTCATTGTTACTTAATTCCATATATCTTGCATCATATTTTTGCTGACATCTGCATGTATCTAAAATGTTGAAAGTGGTTACAATAGAGAAAATAACACGGAGTGAGAAGTGTGTGTGAACAAACTTCTGTGTGGTTGTGTGGGCCTATATCTGCTCTTAATAAGTGACCTTCTCTTCCTGTGCCTCGCCTCCCACCTGAGCCTCGTGATCTTTGTTGCTGTCACGTTCAGATGTGCGGCACTAGCTCATTATGCTAAACGTCGTGAATGATACAGTATGTCTGGCCTTTTCACCATTAGCTCCTCATTACCTCCTCCTCTGAAGCCCCTCCGGTCACAGGGCACTCTGGGGGTATTTCCCTGAAGCGTAGGTGCAGGGGGACTCGCTCGGTTAAACAAGGCCCATTAAAGCTTTAAGGGCAGGAGCGAGGAAGGGGAGGAAGTAACGACAGTACATAAAGCAAAAGACACCCACTCGGATTTAAAGTGCATGTGACGGGTCAGTCTGCTCATTTCTTTCACTAAAACATACTTAACCGAGCCTATTTAATTACTTAAAGCAGACGCATAATGCAAAATCAATCTTAAAAAGTCAACGATGTTCATACTGGCCGCATTTGCATGATGTTTTTAATTCTGAATTTAATTATTCAGAATTAAATAGACTGGATTTAAATTATTCTCCTTCAAGTTTACATAGAAATAACAACTCTGAATTAAGGTTTACATGGAAAACACGTTAAATCGGTTTTATTTAATTCCGTTCAACATCTGGGGGTGGGGAAGAGTTCTGATTGGACAGGGACATGAACGTATTTACGTCGACATAAGAAAACACACAATCAGCTGTTACTAACGTTATGCTTTTTCTTTCTGCTTTTGCTGTTTTCTGCTCTTTTCATTATCTGTAGTTCTTACAGTGACTTATTATAAAAATTGTTTGGATTCGAGACCAAAGTTTGCTCCGGGCGCCTTTTTGCAGAGCGTCATCTCGTCAGAAGAACGACCCAACGAGCACGAACGACCGGGATTATTTTTTAAGCAGAATAAACGTTTACATGATCACGGAATAAATTAAATCACCTTTAAAATCGGAATAAACAACCCACTTAAATCGGAATGAAATTTAATTCAGAATAAATTTAATTCCGAATAAATAAAATTCTGAATTATGATTAGGAATTAAGTGTTCACATGCTCTTTTTAAAGTGGAAACATGTCAACAAAGTAAATACACGTTACTGTACTGTTTTAAAAAAGAAGCCAACACTCTCTCTGCAGAGTATGTGGAAACGGGAGTGTGAGACGAGCTTCACCTCCTGTTTCTGAATGATATTGACGAGTACTAAGAAGTATTCATTTATTTTTATTGACACTGAGCAGTCCCTTACTCCCAAAAGGATCACCTCACATGCCACGTCAATATTCCCACTGCCCCCTTCTATTTTATGTTCTTATTCAGTGATACTTGCGAGGTTTGGGATCGTCGCAAACGCATTTTTAGTACAAATGGAAAAATCAACTCACTATCTTGATGTGCAACAATCACAGGAGGCTTCCACAGCTCCATGGCTCTTTGTTGATGATGTTTAAGGTGATGTCAGCACCCACTGGGCACCACAGTTTTCTATTAGGTCATTTTAGATGAATATTGCAATTTTAAAAGTCCAATTTATAACATAATGATCCATGGGTGTCATAGATTATTAACTATAAAGCAGAAACAAGCACAATGTGTCTTCTTTAATATGGAAAAGCATGAATAAAATCTGATTTATTTAACATATTCTTATACTGTAATTTATTTCAGATGGAGGTAGCAATATTGTCGAGCAATATTGTGATACTAATACTTGAACTCCAGAACAGCGCTCTCCCCCATTCGGTGTTGTGTCTTTACCTGCAGAAGCATCACATTCACCGACTTTATGAAGACCAAAATGTCGACTTTTAAAACTCCAAGAACACGCTGTAACTGTGATTTTCCGACTGAAGGTAACAATGGTGCAGGTGCATTAGTGCCGCCTCTTACTGAATCTCCTTTGCAGGGGAAGTCGTTCAAGTGGAAATATGAAACCTTTTGTATGACTTTCTCGAAGGGTAAAAGCCTGTACTAAAACTAAGTAAGAACAAAGAAAATACAATAAATGTTCCTTAAATTTGCCGTATTTGATTTGTACAGACCTAAAGATGTGAAAACAGGTTTGAAATGGTTTGCAGTTCTTCCTCACTGCCTTCCAGATTCTTAACTATTCACCACAATGACGGCAGACTTTTGCCGTGATGATATGACTAACAACTAGCAACTGAATCTCGGATAATAAAAGCTTTATAATTAGAAGCAGACAGTACACAGTGAACACACTTAAGAGCTGCTCTGTTATATATCTGTTCAAGGGCAAGACAACGTCTGGTCAAATACATTGAAAAAAAAAAACCATCAGGTACAGCTTTAAATAAATACATTTTGGCTGAGAAACTGAATTCTTTAACCTTGAAAAGTTTCACTAAACATCATCATTAGTCAGGCTGGACATTTTGTTCTGTAAAGACACTGTAATCTGATACTGCTGAGACTAACAACCAGTGTCAGGTCAAGTTCAGGATCACTTTGCTGTCCCCTGTAGGGAGTTTTGTCCTCTGCATTTGACCATCCTTCAGTGCTGCTGGGACAACCTGTGGCATCTGCACATCTTGAGTTGAGCCTGGTCAGGACTTCCTTATGGAGGATTTTACCTTTGGTGCATGTTTTGGGCTGGGGAAGCCCGGAGAGCTCAGAGGCTGACTTTTCCAGAGGCAAAAAATTAAATGGAGCAGAAGTTTGTACTTTGGAAGTTTCCAAGAAATACTGTTAAATGACAATATTTACAGTGGTGCATTCTGGGACATTGCTGTTATGAAAACCATGCCTCAGTACGTCAGGGATGTCCTGCACATTTTCGAGTTTGTGTCTTTGCTCTGTAAAGTTTTGTGTTGACCGTAAACAGTGTCCTGTGAAGTGGCTCCAGGTTTGGCCATGTGACTTTCCAAACCAAAACACTGTGACAGTGTCAAATCCAGCACCAGTACGGCACTCTCCCGTTGTACCAGCGGAATAGTAGGGCTGTTTGTGTTTACACAATAGAATTAGTCCAAATATTAGATTTGTAATGACTGTGCACTCTAGAATAAATTCAGGACTTTTAAAAGATGTTGTGAGGCATTCAGATGGTTTTAACATATAATTCGTTTTAACATATCAGGGATTCTTGGGACAACAGTTTGCTAGAGTTTGTCCACTAGCCCACAGGCGATTGTATCTCCCACAGATAAATTCTGTTGTTGTGTCCTTAGCCAAGACACTTATCCCCGCTCCCATTGTCTGCATACACTGTGTACATGTGTGTGAATGGGTGAGTGGTTCTTTGATGTGAAGAGCTCTGAGCCTTGAAGTTGGAAAAGTACAATTGACCGTTGACAGGTGATGTCAGAGAACGTTCCCTATGCCTCAGGAAACCTGAGCAGTTTTATTTCGGTCCTGCTGGAAGACCAGCTGCTCTGAGGGAGTAAAGATAATGTTGCTTTTTTGTTTACTTGTTGATGAAGGCAGCAGCACTTAATGAGGCCATCATGAGGTAAATGAATCCCAATGTAACAAATGCATCACATTTCATATAAAACATTGTGGTGGTGATTTTTAGTTTTACATTTTCAGACCAAGTGAAAGATGATGAACATGCACAGTTTCATCAGTTTTGTGTATACTACCGTCATTCATTTCTGACATCCATCACCATAATCACATGCTCAGGGGAAGTAGGTGCCAAGGGTCAGTATAAAAATGTGACCATTGATTTCCTTTTAAACCTGCTTTTGGTCTCTTTTCATACTGTAGGAGAACATACTTTAAACTTCAAGTTGCTAGAATATGGCCTTTACAACTATGTCCAGATTTTTACCTATGACGCAACAATCTGAGCAAAATTCAAACTGAGCATTTTTGAGTGTTCAGTGAAGACAATTTTCGATTAATCCAAACCAAAACACTGTGACAGTGTCAAATCCAGCACCAGTACGGCACTCTCCCGTTGTACCAGCGGAATAGTAGGGCTGTTTGTGTTTACACAATAGAATTAGTCCAAATATTAGATTTGTAATGACTGTGCACTCTAGAATAAATTCAGGACTTTTAAAAGATGTTGTGAGGCATTCAGATGGTTTTAACATATAATTCGTTTTAACATATCAGGGATTCTTGGGACAACAGTTTGCTAGAGTTTGTCCACTAGCCCACAGGCGATTGTATCTCCCACAGATAAATTCTGTTGTTGTGTCCTTAGCCAAGACACTTATCCCCGCTCCCATTGTCTGCATACACTGTGTACATGTGTGTGAATGGGTGAGTGGTTCTTTGATGTGAAGAGCTCTGAGCCTTGAAGTTGGAAAAGTACAATTGACCGTTGACAGGTGATGTCAGAGAACGTTCCCTATGCCTCAGGAAACCTGGGCAGTTTTATTTCGGTCCTGCTGGAAGACCAGCTGCTCTGAGGGAGTAAAGATAATGTTGCTTTTTTGTTTACTTGTTGATGAAGGCAGCAGCACTTAATGAGGCCATCATGAGGTAAATGAATCCCAATGTAACAAATGCATCACATTTCATATAAAACATTGTGGTGGTGATTTTTAGTTTTACATTTTCAGACCAAGTGAAAGATGATGAACATGCACAGTTTCATCAGTTTTGTGTATACTACCGTCATTCATTTCTGACATCCATCACCATAATCACATGCTCAGGGGAAGTAGGTGCCAAGGGTCAGTATAAAAATGTGACCATTGAATTCCTTTGAAACCTGCTTTTGGTCTCTTTTCATACTGTTGGAGAACATACTTTAAACTTCAAGTTGCTAGAATATGGCCTTTACAACTATGTCCAGATTTTTACCTATGACGCAACAATCTGAGCAAAATTCAAACTGAGCATTTTTGAGTGTTCAGTGAAGACAATTTTCGATTAATGGATTAATTAAACAAAACTGAATGAAATAAAATACAAGTCCAGGTATGTTTTTAATTAGGGGACGATAATATAGCATAGTTTAAATGCAAAAAAAGTCCACGTTTTCTTAAATTCCCAACCAAAACCAGTGGATGATATGTGCAGAATAAAAGGAATAAAATTAAATGGAGCTTGGGCAGAGGGTCTAAGTGCACATTATTGGAGGCATAAGGTCCATTACTGGGGTGTTACTCTGAGCTTGACCTTTCAGTGTGGCCTTAAGTGGAAAATGTCTGTGTCGGGCACTCTCCCATCAAGCCTTCATTTTGTTCACATTAGGAAGCCCCAGGTTCAACAGTTTTTGTGTTTTTGTGCTTTATCCTAATGTCAGAGAGGACAGATGTAATGGTTTTCTGCATGTGTGATTATGGACATATGTGCAGGTAATAATAGCTGTAATAATGGGAGGGAAAATTGCTGCTTATTTGAAATTCTAATTGTGTTTCCGAGGCGCCACACTGCTTCCTCATTAAGTCAGAAGAGCAAAGTCTGTGCAATATTCTAATAAACCTTAAAGCATTTTGAAACTTTTTGGTTGGGGGTCCATCACCTGCTTCATTCTGTGGATACGTCGTTGCTTTGCTTAGAATGTTCCGCAGTATGGCATTACACAGCTCTAACTTACATTTATGCAACTACAGGTGGTTTTATAGCTCAAAAACACCTAGAAAAACAGGCATTCTGACTGTGAGCGGTCGCCTCTCCACAGATCTGACTGTAACCTGGTCTGGTTTGGACTCCAATGCACCTTTCAACCCCAATTTCAGGTCTGATTCTCATAACTGTAACTGTTTAATAAATGTGAAAGACAGTTTTCTTCCATTTATTTGAAGAAAACTGGCTCTTTCAATCATCAAAATTTCTGCGTATTGGCGAGTCAATATTCAGCTGATTTAATATTTATTGCTTTTAGTTTTTAAGTTATGAGAATGTGAAATATTAATGGAGTTTGAATATGTTTAAAGAATTACAAGTCCAGGTATGTTTTTAATTAGGGGACGATAATATAGCATAGTTTAAATGCAAAAAAAGTCCACGTTTTCTTAAATTCCCAACCAAAACCAGTGGATGATATGTGCAGAATAAAAGGAATAAAATTAAATGGAGCTTGGGCAGAGGGTCTAAGTGCACATTATTGGAGGCATAAGGTCCATTACTGGGGTGTTACTCTGAGCTTGACCTTTCAGTGTGGCCTTAAGTGGAAAATGTCTGTGTCGGGCACTCTCCCATCAAGCCTTCATTTTGTTCACATTAGGAAGCCCCAGGTTCAACAGTTTTTGTGTTTTTGTGCTTTATCCTAATGTCAGAGAGGACAGATGTAATGGTTTTCTGCATGTGTGATTATGGACATATGTGCAGGTAATAATAGCTGTAATAATGGGAGGGAAAATTGCTGCTTATTTGAAATTCTAATTGTGTTTCCGAGGCGCCACACTGCTTCCTCATTAAGTCAGAAGAGCAAAGTCTGTGCAATATTCTAATAAACCTTAAAGCATTTTGAAACTTTTTGGTTGGGGGTCCATCACCTGCTTCATTCTGTGGATACGTCGTTGCTTTGCTTAGAATGTTCCGCAGTAAGGCATTACACAGCTCTAACTTACATTTATGCAACTACAGGTGGTTTTATAGCTCAAAAACACCTAGAAAAACAGACATTCTGACTGTGAGCGGTCGCCTCTCCACAGATCTGACTGTAACCTGGTCTGGTTTGGACTCCAATGCACCTTTCAACCCCAATTTCAGGTCTGATTCTCATAACTGTAACTGTTTAATAAATGTGAAAGACAGTTTTCTTCCATTTATTTGAAGAAAACTGGCTCTTTCAATCATCAAAATTTCTGCGTATTGGCGAGTCAATATTCAGCTGATTTAATATTTATTGCTTTTAGTTTTTAAGTTATGAGAATGTGAAATATTAATGGAGTTTGAATATGTTTAAAGAATGTTGAGAAACGGCTCTTCTTAACAGTCAGTGTTAAAACTTGATCCTAAACTCGACTCAAACTGTTGGTTTAGTTAAATCAACAGTTTTGAAGAACTGTGAGAAGATGCTGAGATTTTTGGCTCTATGCTCAAATAAAGATACCACTTGAGCTATCTGAGCATGGACAATTATGCAAAATATGTCACAGAGAAGCTGCACTATGTAACTTTTTGGAAAGTAACTTTCTGAAACAGCAAAGGATCATGGTCTATGTAGTTCCCTCTGCTATTACTGCGCCACAACAATGAATTTAAACAAAAAGACTTGTGATTCGATATATTGTGAGACTTTTGACGATACGATATCACAGTATTTCTGTTACAGATCTGACCTGTACCTTGCCCTGGTTTGGTCTCCACGAAGTTAAAAAGGTTTAAAACCATACTGTGAAACATTCCAAACAAAGCAAAAACATCTCCATGGAGAAAATTATTTGACTGTCCCTCCACCAGAAAAGTTAATGCACCTTTATCCAGGCAAGCTTACTTTTGTTTTCAGATTCAGATTCAGTTAACTTTATTAATCCCACCTAGAGCAAGTAGTTTGAGCAATAAAATAGCAAAACGTAACAAACATTCAACACCTGCAGCGATTCTGAACAAAAAGGAGCTCTGAGGACAAAAGGCACCTATTAAAACAACAAGAAATGACATGCACTTAGAATTCAAAAGGCCAATGGTGAAGGGATAATCAAATCAAATACCAGTTCCTTTTTGGAAATGGTGACAACGTCGCGACGGTCTGAGGGCTGTAAAGAAAGCTCACTGTTTAAAATATGACCCTGTGAGCTCAGAATCACATTGGCTTTTTGTAAAAATGTGTGCGTTACAAAAGGAAACCAATAAAGTTGTAAGGATATCCAAGTCTCATGATACAATGTGATATCATGGAAAAGCTCATGATATGGCCAGGCATTTGGTACATTTATTGTCATATTCATAAATTCAAGTAACAACTAAACATAAGGGATGGAACAATATCCAAATGTTTTCCTTTTAAAATGCCATGATAAACCTTTGATACTGTTATAATACAAAAATAAGATCTAAAAGTGCTTAATAACATTATTTCTTCATGTAGTCTGCACTGAAACAGCAAAGGATCATGGTCTATGTAGTTCCCTCTGCTATTACTGCGCCACAACAATGAATTTAAACAAAAAGACTTGTGATTCGATATATTGTGAGACTTTTGACGATACGATATCACAATATTTCTGTTATTTACACCCCTAGAAGCCAAGTCTCTGCTGCACTCCTGTGATTTTAGAACAAATTTGAACAATTTAACAAGATTTTAACAACATCACAGTTTTGGTCTGGTCTGGGCGTGGTAGGGCATCCAGGTCATCACTCACTGCTTTGGTGAATGTGGTTAATTTACTAAGGAAACTGAAGTGTATCCTTTGCTAATTTATTACCCATAATACCCGCACCAATTCACTGTAGAAGAAAAAAATAAAAATAATAAAACATGGATCTTTTAAATCGGCTTAAGTTTAATTAATCAGTCAATCAATTAATAAAATAATCTGTTTAAAATCATAAAATAAAAAAGGACACACACACAAACTGCCCCTAATATTTAATTAAATCAAATCACATCATTTTATTTAGTTTTATTCTATTTTGTGATAAATTGCTAGCCTTATAATCATTTTAATAAGTATTTCATTTAAACTTAAGCTAATCTGTGGGGATGCTCGTCGCCATTTACTCATTTCTCTTCCCTCGCTTCCTCGATTTTTCTCCTCGATTTTCTATTTTCCCGCCGTCAATCAAACGCGTCGTCCCAAAGAAAACCACGGAATGAAGGAGTGAACGCGAAGGATGTTAGATTAAAGAATTGATGGGTCTCAGAGAGGAGTTTAGATCTTCTATTTGCCATGTCTCCTCACTGGGCGGGACTTCCTCACCCATTTCCCGCAGAATCGAGGAATCAAGGAGAAGGAAGTGACGAAACCTTGGAAGGACCGGACTTTAAAGGACTTAGGATGCAACGCGAGGCCCTGACAACGACAAAACCCCGAAACGCCCGAGCTAAACACAAGATTAATGAGCGTATGAACTTTCTTTTGTACAGTAAGACGAAAACTAGAGCCACCAAATCCTTCAGTGTCGGGAAATCGTCTGCTCCATTTGTTTTCTCTGCCCACATAATTACACAGGAACATGGGAAGTGCTGAAGGTGCGCTGGGCGTCCTGTCACGGTCTAATTCCTGGTTGTCGCTCGAACATGTTTTATTCATGGAGGTTCTTTATGTCGCAGCAGAATCTGTAATAACAAAGTGCAGAGGCTGAGGTCGGATCAATGAGGTTTTACAGAGATTTTATGACATTTACAGCAGAAAACTTAAAGACAATTTAAGATTTTTGGAGGAAATGGGAACATCGAATTGCGTAATTGCGTAAAGATTTTCAGGGTTCTTTTGTTCACCCTTATGAGCGCAGGTAAATCTTACAGTCACTCTTAAATACCTTAAATACCAAATTTGTACTTCATAATCAAGCCAACAAATGCACAGACACATGAAGTAAGCGGAGAAGTGACATAACAGTAGAATTCCAGGTTACTCTTGAAGATTTGAGCCATCTGCACGCAAAATTAACTAAAATATAGATTATTTTTCCATGTGAAATCCAAATCTTGGCCATTAAAAACCAAAAAAAACCTCAAAAATAATCCTGAAGGCAAAAATCCACGATCAGAACCTTTTTAGATGCATTTAAAGATGGACAATGTCAGTTTTCCGGTGGGGTTTGGTCACCTGCTTTGTCGGAAATGTTCCACTGTATGGCATTAAATTTGGCATTCATCTTGCGCTTGTAGTTTTTATTTCTTGGAGACATTTGACCCATTCTTCAGTGCGCTTGAGGAACATCTCTAGTGCAGTGTGTGGGCACAATTTACATTTTAATTATTGGACATTTTGTGGGTTTATGGAGGAAATGGAAGGAAACCCACGATTTTTAATAAGATCTGTAATAAGAAGTGGATAAGACACCCCCCCTCTGGCCCCATGTGAGATCAACTAGTGGCCACTCCAGGTACTGCAGCCCCAGGAACTTAATCCCATAAAAACGATTCTTTCTCTGAGCGCAATGCACTTTTTGGGAATTCAAACTATTCAGCTGACAGGACATGTTGTAAAATTCTTCTTTATTTTCACAATATGAGACAAGATGAAATTTTGAATTGGTCTGTTTTACTGTTTCAATTACAAACGAAAAACAATAAAATGGGAAGACAGTTTGTAACTTCATTATTTCGTTTTATTGTCAAACAAAAAACAGATTTCGACTTCTATTTCCAATATTTAGTTTAAAGTTCATTTCAAACACCAATCAAAAACAATCATAGTGCCTATTTTCTCTGGTTTATTTGTCCTGGAAGTTCTGCTGCTTGAAGGATTTACCTGAAAAATCATTTCAATTTTGTGGGGGAACACATTGTCTTGTTTTATAGCGACGCGTTTACTTTTGTCTTAGAAAGTAACTGTTGAACTCCATAATAAGACACAAGAAGCAGCGGCAATAAATCTCCTTTGTTCAGCTGACCCTGAATTCACTCACAGAGCGCTAAGCAGCAGAACTTCAGGGACAAATAAAGCACAGACAATAAAACCTGATAAAACCTGAGGTCAAAATCAGGTTTTTTTACACTAAAATGGAATAATGAAATAACAAACTGTTTTAATGCCTAAAATTGAACTTTGTTAGATTAAGCCTAGCCCCACTCTGCGCTTGTCTAAGGTGACCAGAATTTCAAAATAAAAACTGGGACATCCCCATTTTTTTGTGGTTGATAATAGTAAAACTGTGAACCAAGTGCAAAATTAAGGAAAACTGTTATGCAAAAACCATTCATGACTAACAAGTGAGTCAGTATAGTCATATTTTATTTGTGTTTTGGTCGTTTCTTTGGTATTTTGACAGATTTCTTTTATATTTTACCTACACAAATGACAATGTATGCGTCTTTTTACTGCTGGCAGGGATCAGATTGGTCAAAAATAGGGACACCTGGGATATTTCTTGTAAAAAACTGGGACAAATCACTGGTTTGGGATAAATCCACTGGGGCTGTCCTGGGTGAATAGGGAAACTCGAAAGAAAAAAACACTGAAAAGAACATGACATGGGCGACAGTAGCTCAGTTGGTAGAGCGCTGGTCCACTGGTGGCCACTGACCCACAGGTTGGAGGTGCAATTCCAGCTCCCACAGATGATTTCTGTCATTGTTTCTGTAACCCTCGTATCTTG
>KN499043.1:6291-29654 GCA_000787155.1 Scartelaos histophorus | reverse complement strand
ACAGCAGCTCCGGAATTTGGGACTTTGGCTTCAGACGGGACGACGTGTCACAGACGCAAGTGCTGTGCAAGTCGTGCCGGAAAGTTATCGCAACGTCGAGAGGAAACACGACGAACTTACACAGCCACCTCGAACGCAACCACAGGGAGCTATACAGTGATTTTATTCAGTCAAAAACTTCAGCAACCAATGTTACGCAGGTACAGTCGCAAAAACGAAAAGCACAGGCGAGCTTAAATGAAAATTTCGCGTGCAGCACTCCTTATGAAAAACGTCATAGAGGCAAACATGTGAATGTACCAAGCATTTTTTTTTTTAGGTTAAAAGAAAATATCGCAATAATATCGTTATCGCAATGCTTGACACCCGTATCGCATATTGCATTCATTTTCAATATCGTGCAGCCCTAGTCAGAATAAATCTTGAGTGTGATGTCGGTAATACCACATCACGACAAGAGTACGATACAATATGGAACATTTTTATGGAGCAGACTGATCACCTTGAGGCTCAGTTTAAATAGGGAACCTGCATCAAATAGGGACTGAAAAAAAACCATCTTCCCAAGAATAAACTAGTGTTCACGTGTGAGAAGTGCTGACTCCAGAGAAAGTGTGCAGCCGGGTAAATAAAGCACCGAGGCTGTGAAGTGAAATTAGCTTCAGAGGAGATAACACTTTGGGATTCTAATTGTGGCTCGGGTCCTGGAGGACGGCTGCCCACTGAACTACAAGTGTTCAGTGGCTTCACAGGGAGGGTCAGAGCGTTTGGCAGGTTAGTTCAGGGACAGTTTAACAACAAGATGCGACTCGTTTTCCCAACAAGCACCTGACTGGCCCCAGAGCTCCACCCCGTCTGAACAGAATAGCCTCAAAGCAAAGGAGAGAGTTCTGAGGGAGACTGGGGATGTACAACTGAATGAATTTTTATCCAGAGTGGGATTCAGTCATCTTTTCGACAGTGATGAGGGTCGTTTTAATGGAGACGTCTACAGTCAATCCTCTGCCACTGAAATTGCACAGGTTGGTTGTCAGAATTCACACTTTGGGGGAAGAAATTTCTGATCTATGTTGTAATGCTTCTTCATCAAAGCATATCTTGCGTTGTGTTTTATTTCATTCACAAATCCTGCAGGCTAATCTCCACAAATAGAAAACACTCCACTTTGCTCCACCTTGTGACGCCATGTGGTAATACAGGAAGAGCTCCACCGTGTTTTAAAACTCCCTACACTTCACTAGGATCATTTGGATGATTTCAGCTCTGTAATTAACAATATTTTCTGAACTAGAGGAAAAAAAAAATCTTAAAACTATGACTACATGACATCACAAGGTGGAACAGACCATGTAGATGTAGACAGATGATCATTATTATAAAAAAAAATTATGATTATGATGATGATGATGATTATTATTATTAATAGTAATAGTAATAATAATAATAATAATAATAATAATAATAATAATATAAATGACTACTCAAATATGTCTAAATTATGAACAGCATCACAAGAATCCATTTTGTACAATATAAGACCTTTAAAGCCTTTACAAATGAAATATCAAATGCTATTTTTTCTTTGTTTTTAAGACCTAATAAAATTGAATAAAACATTGTGATAGATTAATAAAGTAAAATATATTTCATTCATTTATTTGTCCCTGTCCCCAACACTAAAATGGGGGGTTAATCTATGGGGTATTAACTGCTAACACATAACAGATGCTATATTTGCTAAAAACTTATATTTAATAAGTTTCCATTTGCTCTCTACACCCCCACTTCAGAGCGCGAACACAACACAATCAGTTTGGGTTTTGCTAAGGAAAGTATTGCACATCACATCGGGTTTGTCGAGTCGTTGAGTCCAGTTTTATACGATGCTACTGCAGTTTATGTGGGAACATGGATGACGTCACTTGGGTTTGTGGGACGAGCACTGGAAAGAATCTTACCGCAAACTGTCGTGAGGTTTGAACAGGGACTGGGAGAGATGGCTGATTTACGGAAAAATGAACAGATGGCATCTAAAAACCGCTTCAGGCGTGTTTTTGATGAGGGTAGAAAGAAAAAAATAAATTTTGCATTATACCCCCTATTTGATGACCAAAGTATTTATTTGACATTGGATTAAGCCTCGATCAACACTCTCTCCAGACTTTGGACCATCAAGAACGAATACAGTTGTTGCTAAGACACAAACCATTAGAAGCAAGTTAAAATTGCGCAATAACAGGCACGTATAATTTACCTGTCTGAGCAGCATCATAATATAAAAGTACATTTTTGAGTCGCTTTGGTGCCCTGCTGTGTAAAATCTAAAAGCACATTTCATTAGTCTATTACAATGCACCATTTCACCTCACAGTTTATGACAAAGCTTGTAATTTGAATATTGCCGTGGTGTTATTGCAGAGTAGATTAGCCACAGTGATGGGGCAGGGACGCAGTGGATGACATTTATCCTTGAGTGCACATGGTCAAAAGAGGAGGATGTCTGCCTCAGGAAATCACAGAAAGACAAGGGAGGATTGTATCTGGTTTAAACAGCCTTATTCATGCTACAACTCCTCCTCCATTCTGGTTCATTCAAGGAAATTCAATCTCCATTCTGGTCCCGTCACACGCTCGGCCAATCAATCCCTCTGGCCCGTGTGGGGTTCTAAGTGTCCCGCCTCATTCTCTAAAGTTCATAAGAACGGGGAGTCTTGTTCGCCTTATTTGTATTCCAAAACCCAGGGAGGGAGGAGATCAGAGTGGAATGAAGGCGCTCGCCTCCAGACAGGTACTCCCCAGAGAGCAAAACCTCATATTTTCCATTTGCATGACTACTTCTGTATGGACTCAGACTAACACGGGTTACGCCGGGCCAGTAATGTGGTTTTGCTTAGACATCCAGACAAGGACAAGCCAAGAAAAAAAAGCAGGGCAAAAATTGTACAAGTCAACATCCATTTAATTAAACCATGTACCACTATCACAGAGTCTTACATGTCCGATGGTCACACGGTCACATTTTTATCTAGTGCTTTTCTTTCCCAAAACCACAACAACGGCATTGCAGTGTAGGAGCTGGAATCGTACCTCCAACCTGCAGACCTGACTGTTCAACCAATGTTTTTGTCAACCTTTTGTGTTTACAACCTTATTTTCAGTGGATACGTCCTGGCCATCTATGCCTGTCCGTCCATGGGAGTGGATCTCTCCTTCACTGTGGTACTCCTCGAGGTTTCTTGTTTTTTTTTCCTCACTGTTTTTTTTTTTTTTTTTTTGAGTTTTTCCTTGCCGAAGAAGGAGGGTCTAAGGACAGGAGAGGCTGGGACAATTATCCATTTGCTGCTTGTTGTTGAACATCCTGTAGTTTTGAATTATCTTTTCTTATTCTGCTTCATTCTCTGACATCACTGTTTGCTAAATTAACAATTTTGTGAAGTCCGCTGAGATAACTGTTGTTGTGATTTTGGGCTATACAAAAATATGGGAATGGGATTTGAACCGCCACCCTTTGAATCAGTAGACAAACACTCTACACAGTATAGTGCAGAGGTAAAGAGCCGCACAGCCACTGGACGACGTGTCTGAAAATCACTTTACTCTAAGAACACATCTAATCAAAAAAAATATATATATATAAACATCACAAAATGTCGATGCAAATTTACATCTGAGTGACACAACCTCAACTGGCTGCTCTGTCTAAATTCTGGGGTTTTTGTGTTCACAAGCCTTGAAAGGTACACATTGTTCCTGAAACTCTTCTGAACAATACCATGTGATGTTAAGTCTACTCTCGGTAAGTTTCACACAAGATGCAAACTTTGGTCTCGGAGGGATTCTGCAAATTTTCTTCGCAAACAGCCGCCTTCTAACCTACGCTGAAACAATATCAAAATATAATATCAAACGATACATACTGAAACTATATGAAATATCTATTCAATGACCCAAGAATTAGCACCGTCTGGGAAAAAAAGGTATAAACCCGTCAGCATCTGTCTTTTTTATATGCATTGAACATCCTCCACACAGAGCTTTAGACTTTCCACTCATATGTTTTATTCTAACATTTATGCCCTTTTGGCTATGAGAGGTGAAGGGAGCTGATGCAAGAAATCTGCACCGAGACAGTTGTATGTAAATAAACTATACCTTTGGGCATAAGAAAAGTGAAAATGAATATTGCCTGAGTCTGTGCTTGGAGGAGGCGTGGTAATGTTTGCCACTTGCAATCCCACTGAAATAGCAGAGAAATTGGATGGTGGCTTTGGCTAACTTCATTTCTACTGGATTCTTTTCTCTCTCGCGCCTATAAGCCTTGTCTTTTAGCTTTAAAAGGGCTCGCCGTGGCACCCTGACCTTCAAGAAAACATGGCTGAGCAAGCAACACTCGCCCTGATAATTAAATTCTCTGGTTGGTCAGCAACCAATCAGCTTCAGCCTTGGAATCAATGGCTTATTTTAAAGAGCAAACTAATTCACTAATGGTCAGAGTTATTCCAATTTACCTGGGGGCTGAATTATTGTGTCTAAATCTATTGTGAGAGAAGGGGGATCAATGCAGGAGGTTAGAGGGGTGGGTTTGGCCTGTGGAGCTGTGCAGGCGGGACTGATCGCTGCCCGTTTAAACAGCGCAGAGACAGCGGCATTTTACGAGAGGTTTCTTCAAGATGGCTGTCTCGGCTGTAAAGCAAAGTAATTAATAATAAGGGTTGGCAGCAGGCGGAGTGGCACGTGTGGCAGACTACAGGTACAGTAGTATCCAAGCGTGCGACTCTGATAGATGAGGCTCACCCTGGAGTAATTAGATTCAGAGTGGAGTTTCATAACACATTTGGCATCAGGGATAATAAAAAGATACAGCAACTAGATTAAAATTTTCAGTCTATTTTGTTCTTAGGGTTTTATTTTATGTCTTGCTCTATTTAGTGTTATAAATGGGATATAATATTTCAAATAAAACACACCATAATACACTAATATATACGTTTTTAACCAAAGGGGCTGAATAGGCCAATGCTAAAAGGGATTTTAATCAAGACATGCATGTAATCGTCAATCATACACGTTGGTCTTTTTAAGGTGGAAATTAAGTAAAGATATCAGCTTTTGTCGTCACAAAAATATATGTTTAAAGCATTATCTACAGTTCCTACACATTTTATCGACAACTTTAGTGCAATTTAAGTTAAATTTGCAGCTTACTGGTCAAAACCGCCTAACGTCTGTGCTGCTTCTGTGCAATCTCCAGTAGTTGGTGACATCACAAAAGACTGCCCTGATTACAGCCAGGTGTTTGCGATTACAAATACCCGTTAGACCAATCACACTGCTCCTTACACCTACAAACCCCGCCCCCTCGTCCCGCCTCTCTCACTCTGCTCAGTTTAGCAGCTCTAAAATGAAAAGACTTAAAATAAAAAAAACTGTACGTTTTTTTTGTGTTTATGCGTGTGTTAAATGACAATGATCAAGTTTATGTTCAGGAAATTAATACTGAAGGCTATTTTTATTTGATAAGTAAGATAAGTAAGTAAGAAATCAAATCAAAATGTACATTTTCAAGCTTTTAAGTATGTTTTTATGTCATCTTAACTCGTCTTTGAGTATTCAGTATTGTGTTCTTTTTCTTCGCTCTAATTAAGAATGTGTATGAGCTCTTTAACTTTTGTCTCTGTATAATTATTCGAAACAACAGTACAGACATTTCCCACCTCAGCTCTTAAGTGAGTTCATTACCTGCCTGCTTTCTTAGTAGTGCCAACAAAAAAAAAAAATCACCATGGGAGGTTTGAGCTGGTATGACAAAAGATCTTCCTCGTTCACCTGCTGCAACTATGCATTTCACTTAAGGAAAAAAATAAATAAATAAAAAAAAAGAACGTTAGCTCGCACAGGAGAGCCATTTGTCACCGCATCCACCACTGCTGCTGTATGCTACCGTGGCTGCATTACAGATGAAGATTGATCATTTGTCAGCTCGCAAATTGGCTTTCAAGTGCTTTCTCTAATTACTCTGTGGTTTTATTGATGAGAAACCACCGACTGCTTCCCTTCGATTTACCTCGCTGGGTGCAACCTTTGTTTTGGAATATGTTGTATCTCACCAGTTTTCCCCAGAAGGCCCCGGACTGCCAAGGGAAGAATAAATTAAATAAATAAAAGGTCCAAAAGCGCTTCATGCACAGCAGAGTTTGCAGACTTGTCCAGAGTGTGCAGTGAGACAAATGTGGGATTATAAAGAGCAGGTTTTCACTCCCCGATGGTGTGGTCACACTGGAAATGCACCCGCGTGAGGGCAGACGTGAATCAGGGGCTGGGAGCATGTAAATGACACTGTTCACCACACACTCCCTCATTGCTCATGCATGTAAATGTCAAGTGATGTTATCCACTGGCTGCCCTTAAAGGCTCCCGGCCAGAGGAAGGTGTGAAGGGGATGGGTTTAAAATGAGTACAGTCTGTTCAACCATATCTCCGGTGGGGGTCTGACATTTCATACAGTGACCCTGATCTATATGTTGTGTTGCAATTTTACATATTCAAAGGTTTTCTGATATGTGTGAGACTAAAATGTTGATATTAGATTGACGTAAAGCTGCTCAAATTATTGCTTGGTTAGCTTTTACTTCATAAATGCGAATGTTTGATCTGACCAGCATAATAAATAATGGATAATAAAAGCAGAATGACGTCGGTAAGTAAAAGGGGAAATGCAGCAGCAGCAGCATAAAGGAGCATTGTGTAACTTGTTCGTATATTTGTCCAGAGTGTGCAGTGAGACAAATGTGAGATGTGCTTGTCCCCTGCGGAGGGATTGGTGCTTGACCTTGATTATTCCACAGTATGGAAATAAATGCGGAAATCACAATGGAGACAAGTTAACGGTTGGATCTATGGGGAACCAAGCCGGCACATGGTAAGAATTCAAGTTTTTCAAGGTGTTTTTGAGTCATAAAACATCTGTAATTGAACAAAATGCAAGACTTTGGAACATTCCATGCCAAGAAATCTCATTAGAGGCAAGCAAGTGGCGGATTCTCTACCTTAGGAGTTATATAGTGCACTTTTAACTATAGCAGCTTTTTCTATATTCTTAGCTAATAGCACAGGCGTTTTCATAATATGCACTTGACAGATGATTATTAAAGTCACACTGGAGCTCACCGTAGACTCGCCCTGGCTGTAATCACTGGTAGAATTACACAACTTGTCCCCTTCTTTGCCCCCCCGATGTGTTATAATTACTTGCGTCTGTAATATTTGATTCAAATTGCACGTCAGTGAGCAGGGCTGGATGTGTTGTTGCACGGCAACTATGTGCAGCTGGAATTCAATTGCTCGGCTTTTTTTGTTCAGGGGCATAGATGTGGGGCATGTCACCTTATCACAGAGTTTCATTTACACATTTTATTTCAGTCACATCAGGGTTTTGAAAGGAGGAGAAAAAAATCCCAGTCATTTACTCATCCAGGGTTTTATCAAGCGCTATATAGCCTGGTCAGAACAGTGTTACACCCATCTCCCTCCCACCGCCACTACTAATGACTTGCTCAGTGAAAGGAAGCAGGACAGAGAGGAAAATATTTTGACGGTACATTTTGTGTTTTCATGCTGCTTCTCTAACCTTTCCATGACACACCATTCTCACATTTTTCTGTAGGGGGCGGAGTTCCTGACAGATACTGAACAACAACTGCTGTCCTCTCTGGCATTATGTTGAGAGAGCTTTTGTCCAGCTGCAGCGTGTTATTTTTGTTCATCTTTGCCTCTCTGTTTACTCTCTGCGCACTCTGATGCAACACCGCACTTGCATTTTCCTAGGGAGGTTTGCACTCGGACTAGAGCTGTTGCAATTTACACGTCTGCCAATATACTGTGTTGCATGTGTGGAACTACTTAAGCTCTAAGGCATTTTCTTTGGTTTCCAATCACTGCAAATAACCATCTAACATGTCTGACTTTCAGTGATCAACTCCACAGCAAAAGCAGCTGTCTTTTGCATAATTGTTTTATGTCCTCTTTCTTAGAACCAGCTAAGTCCCTCCCCAGGGGTAGCTTCTTCCAGTTCCATTGCCTTGCTGGTCTTAATGCTTAGTTAATTCTTTCAAAAATTATTAGTTGTCCATGTTTTACTTGTTACATCCCATTCAACAAGACAGTGTTTAACCCACCCTATTAAATTTTGTGACTCAATTTGAACTGGCGGCAATTAATTTGGCCACAAGTTGGACTTGAGGTCAATAATTCATTGGAGCATTATAACTATTTCATCTGTTCTGTTGTAAGCTTTTTATTCCCTATTTGCTCAGAGCACCCACAGGCTATGCCAACCTCTGCATATCTCCCCAACAATATCCTGTTTATACAATATTCCAATTCTGCACTTTGATGAATGGCGAACTGCAGGAACTTAGTGCAAGAGCTTCCTTATCAGACTGACCGCCTTGTTTTGGAGGCACAAAAGGAGAGTGGAGTTAAGAAGGTGCTCAGTGCCTCCTATTGTTTCTTATTCAGAGCTATAAATATGTAGAATGAAAGGGAAAAGCAGTGAAACAGGCACAGACAGTGGCTTCCATAAATCAGCAAAATCTGCGGAGACGTGGAGCAGATGGCGAAAATAGAAAAAACGCTGTTCCCATCTCAATTCCTTGCAGATTAAGCAAAAGCAACACTAAACTGCACTGTACGCCCTGTGCCAGTACTTGCATGAATATCAAAAATGGTACTGGTGCTATCAGTTTCTGTACTAGACAGGAGTGAAATGTTATTAACCCAGTGTCATACTCATGGCTGTGATTACAGGCAGGAGTGAGCAGCCAATGCAGTGCAGTAGTAATGAATGAATACATGTCCTGAAGAAAAGTAACAGCATTTTTTTGAGTTGCATTACATATTGGGGGTGTGTAGCCTGTACTGCATAGGCTGACTTCTGCACAGATTATTTTGTACGTTTGAATCTAGATTTTATTTGGATATACGGGTGAACCATGTAAATGCATAAATAATAACTAAAACTAGTAGGCCACAGTAAAATGATCTTGGGATTGACTGTCACTAATGTACTAAGTAACTACTAATCAATCTGAGACAAAGCAAAGCGTGTGTTAACATACATCATACACATACATTGCGGACAGGTTTCCAAGAACTGTTGCACACATCAGCCCCCCTTCCCCTGCTCTCCATGTCCTACATCCTATAGATAAATCATATCATGCAGGAATAGCCTACAGAAAGAAGCAGCCAAACTGGGATAGGCAAGGAGAGCTAAAAGCCCCTGAGCAGGTGTCCTTTATCTGCTCCCACATACCCTCACATCCACACAGCACACATGTGTGCAAAGGCGTCCCAGCACACACTCTCAGGCCTGATATGACTAAAAGGATTTTGGATTTTTGCTGAAGGAGGCTCTTTCTTTTGGGGCCATATTTCATCTCCTCTTCCACGAAGGTTATTGTTGGCAAGAAGCATACCCTTGATATGGGTTATGCCAACCCACTTGTACCCAATGGCCATGTTCGGATTGGAAATAGACTGCTCTTGACCTCTTCCTTTTCAAATTTGTTCCACTGTCGTTCTATTCTTCCTCTTCCGCTGACCTTTTGAGAGCTGCAGCTCAGGGGCTTCTGCCACAAGGCTTCCACTCTCTTTACCTGCTGCTCTGTATCCAATATGGAGGTATGGTTTAAGAGAGTTTACATCTGCACCTAGCTTCAAACCAACAATTCTACAGTCTATAAAATACAGAGTGGATATTTGTGTTTTAAAATACAGAGTTGATATTTGTGTTTTAAATGGAATTAACTTATGTATGGTATATTGGACTGACTCCACTGCCAGTCTAACTCATATGGGTGACATGGTGGTGCCACAGTCAGCCCTTTTACAACAGGAAGGCCCTGGGTTCAATTTACAGACTAAGTGGGGCCTTTGTATGTGGAGTATACATGTTCTTCCTTTGTTTAATGTTCTCCAATTCCCTTCCACTCTCGTTACGGTTGAAAAAACACTGATTTCAGTTCTTTTGTGTGCAATACAGAGATTTATCCAGACTGTAGACTTCTCACAAATACAGGGCTTAAAAATTAGAGATTAGATTTGAGATCTGAGATTGAAATTTCTTCCATTTGATGATGACTCAAACACATGAAACAGATACCTGGCTTAGTTGAATTATTAACAATCTCCCAATCTTGATAACTCACTACTAAAACCAGAACAGTTTTAGGCAACTTCTTCTACCTCTGCATGTAAAAGTGCTATGTAGCTAGGGCCCAGCTCTATTGCACTTTTTCTGCTTGCCGGTGTTCCTTGAATATGCCACGTTGCCTCTTCGGTGCCCTACATTGGTGTCATGTAAGTGTGCTGAGCGTGCACAACACCAGAGAGGCCAGTGCTCAGGCATGTTCCAGCTGGATCACACCCTCCATCATTAAAACTAACAACAGTGGCTCTATCAGCAAGGTGCCATCCAGGTCTCCTGGGGCAGGCAGGAGCATGTGAGCAGCTCTTGATCATATGTGTATGTGAGCGTACGTGTCCTGCAAGGATAGGCAATGTATGTCAATAGGACGTTGTATATTTCTCTTGCTGAAAGGACAGTTGCCTATATGGATGACTATATTCCAGACATGCAGTGGACAAATAACTTACTTGGTTATGGGTGTTTTTCTAGATGTAACATTTTTAAGATTCATGAGAAATTGGAAAATCTGAAATTTTGTGTGTTTAAATAATATAAAGGAAAATAATCTTTCTTTAAAAAATAAAGAAGTATCCACATCTATGTTTTTAAGATTGGGAATTAGCATTTAATGGAAAAGATAAACGCAAACTATGAAGCAAAATAAAAATGTTTAATGATCCCACATAAATGTAACAGTGTCTATATAATGTTCCCCATGTTTCTCTTTCCTTGTAATTAAATGTTTTATAGAAATGAGATACAAAAGCTGTTAATAGACTCTAGCAAAGCTAAGCTCAAAACAAACAGTACAGTCAATAGACACGCAAAATATCTTAAATAACATCACATTTATGATTCACTTGCAAAGATTTGCTGGAATGAACCCTGGCAGATGTGTTATGGGCCAGTGCTGGACCAGCCACTATACACAGGGGCTGATTAAATCATACGCGATGCCTCTGTGTTTGTGAAGTGTGCTGTGCATCTTATTCCAGGCAGCGCACTGTCAGCATTTTGATTCAAGCACAAATCTGACTGAAACACAAATCATCTCTGTGTCTGGTACCAGCGAAGCTTGTAAAGCTTTTGCAGGCATTTTGTGCTAAAACTGCATTTCAGCCTTTACAAATAGGTCTACTGTGGGCTGATCTGTCTAAACAATTAAGCGCTTACTCAAACCCAGAATCAAAAATAGCAGTAATAGCAGTAGGCTATAGTGAAAAAAGAGAAAGACTTGGTGCATGGAGAGTCCATTTTATTTCGCAATTTGGATCGAGCTGCGAACAGTGTGGGTTGCCAGGTTGGCACACGGAGACTGCTGAGAAAACAAATTATTCACATCAAGTGACTCTATTAATGAATTTGTGCCAATATCTCTTCGGAGTTGATCACGGGTAACAACTGCGTCAGTGACTGAAGAGTTTCAAAATGAAGTCACTTTGGAGCAAGGTTGATATCTCCTCAGTCAGACTGTGCAGACGGAGCCCCTTGAAAATCAATGCCACGTGAATAAGACATCTAATCAACTACCATTTAGCGCCACCTACATCTTTATTAGGGTGGTGTATGTTAAGTGTATTATGCAATTACACTAGAGCATAAAACAATTATCTTCTGGAATTCAAGGATGCTTTCTACAATGTGAAGAAGAAAGCATTCCCACAGGGTGAAGCATAAAGACCTGCTTATGCATACAAGTGTATTTCATATTATTGCAGCAACCAAAGTTCATATGAGGAAAATGGAAAGAGGGCATGTGGCGATGAGTTGTAAGGAATTTCGATGAACAAAAAAGAAAAAAAAGGTCGACTATCTATCTATCTATGTATTTGACCCAAACTAGACTACGCCTGCACAGGAGTTCAAAAACAACAACTACTACTACCTACTGTGCTACTGTGTGTTCCCCCTTTTTTTTTTTTTACCTGTACTACTTTAGCAAACTCCCATATAAATCCAATGAAAACCTTTGGTCATTCTCTTTCTAAAAGCTTTAACCCCACTTCCGTCTCAAACCTCTGTGGATTCTGCAGCGCCAGCTCCATAATTGTCCTCACTTCCTCAACCCCCATCTCTTGTCAGCCCTTTTCCCCTCTCTCTCCTCCCTGGTGTATCGCCCACTCGCACCTCTCCTGTCACCCCGAATCCTTTAAAACAGGATCAGGGCAGTGCCAATTGTTCCCCCACCTCTAATGTAATAGGTACCGCTTTATGGTATATGATCAGGTGTCAAGATTAAAGAATAGCTTTGGTGTTTCCCAGTGGTAGACAAGGATGGACTGAGGAGATAGCAAAATAATTACTGATATATTTGGCACAGCGGTTGTCTTCCCCGTACACCTGGCCTGGGTGTCAAAAGTGCGAATAGGGAAGAAATAAGGAGGAAAAGTTGACCACGCCAGCCAATTTTTCCCACTGCTGATATTGCACTTAAGTTCAGCCAATTCAGGGCCAATTGACTGACTTGGGGCTTTTACTCAACCTCCAATGGCCTCCGTTTTGTGAAAGTGGTTCTCTCAGCTCTCCAAGGCAGCAGAGGGTAGAACACAATAGCACAAGTTCACGGTGCAGAGAATCAGGAAGCTATTCTGTAAGCTCAATTTCTAAATGTGGTGCAAGCATAAGAAGCTCCAATCACTTAGAATGTAGTGAGCGGTGCACGTGTACGGACAGAGGCAGGCGGCAGCTGTGGGGCCAGGCCAGCTGGTTGGGGCTGGTCCAAGCACTCGACACTGGGCTGCCAGGTGGTATCCTCCAGACATGGTAGAAGAGGAGCAGTGGACTGAGACTGAATCAAAATACACCTAAAAGGCTATTGCATGCGCTGTTTTTGTTCATAATTAACAATGACACTGACAATATCACCAACAAAATAACTACAGCTAAGTCAGGCCTAATATAATAAAATAGGGCTGACTAATATAGCATAAACGCAACAAATAAATAGCTTGTCAAGAATTTATCAGATTTAGCATCTAAGTATTAAAAGTGCATTGTGTCACTTTTCAGGCAGAGTCCACCACCTGCTTGTCTTCATGGAGGTGGTGTTACTTTGTCTGGGGTGTTTCTCATTGTGGCATTGAACTCACTTTATTGCTCAAAGAACATGCACAGCTACAGTCATCACACCGTCCTCTGCACAGATGTGACCGTTATCGTGGTGTTGCGGCTCCTGCTTGTTTCCATGGAGATACTTAAGTTTACCATACTGTGAAACATTCTAAGCAAAGCAATAACATCATTGTGGTGAAAAAATGCTGGCAGACAAATAAGTTACATCGTGCACCTTTAAGTATTTAAATATAAATCATAGAGCAACACATTATTTGAGAGACAATATCAATAGGTGTTTCTCAAATTAACATCTTGCACTGTTACATTTCCTGTGTATTGGGATTTCCGGACCTCCAAATGGTCAGTACAGTAATAGAGCTGAACAGCTTGTGGAGGTGGTCTTATAATTTCTTCCCTAAGCAGCCATAAAGAGGCTGACGCAGTCAGGATAACACATGTATCTAGTGCCTGAAAGGGCCATTTTCATGTGAGTGACCTAAAACGTACTTACATTAGGGTGTTAAGCTAGAATTTAATATGAGTCAGCCTTATGATCCAACAGTGACCCTCCACAATCGTATTGATTTTATGTCATGTACAAAAGTCTGCAGTGGATGCGCAGAATATATTGTACATGATACCCAGAAGAGCAGCAGCAGTGCATGTTCATAAAATCTATACTGATGGAAAAGGAATAGCTTTATATGCATACTCCTAACCTACGAGGCCTCTGCATTGCTCCAGTGTAATGTATTCATTTCTGTACATCATCTTTAGAAATGTTCGCTTTATGAGCTATAAGTCTGAAATTATACATGATCTATCCAAAGAGCCACCGGTTCGAGTTGGCCAGGGATTCAGACTCTATGTGTGTTCTATACAGAAGATCGTGACACGTCTGGACACCATCATCATCATCATCATCATGTAACACGTGGGAAACAGAGGAACTCATTGGTCATTTATCATTTTCAACAAAATCCAAAGTATCTCTCCTTAGATTGGGGCGTTTAGTGCTTCACTCAATGATGAATTCTGCAATGTTTCTTAGTCTCCTGATTTTGTTTTACCCCTTTTTTTCTTTTCTCATTAGAATCCATATTTCTTTTGATACAGACTGACCATGCATCTGTCATATCTGAACTTTGAGTTAATCTATTGGTCAGACTGTTGGTGGTAAAGGAAGAACATGAAAACTCCACACAAGGGGCCTAAGACCATCACGCTGTAGGGTGGCAAAAGTACCATTGGACACCATGACACTGATAGTTTCTGATACAAGAATGACTTACAGCGTGCAAATAAAAGCTGCATAAATATGATTAAATTAAAACATGTGGGAATTAAACAAAATACAACAGAGTATGTTTCTGATCAGGATATAACACTGAACTAGATACACTTTACAAAACTGCAAAGTGCTGAAAACTTTCCTCACAACTTGGTGTCTGCAGTGCCATAAATTAGAATAAGCCACATACGGCAGAAAAAAGACTTGATGATATAAATGAGCTAATCTTCTTCCACTTAGCACACATAACTCAGAAATTGGTGGGATAAACTGACTTCTATAGTCTCATACTGTATCCTTCACTAAATATATTGACTATAAATTGTGTAGAATAGGCAAAATCAAGTCTAATCATGTGGAATAATAAGAGGGTAATTTAAAGTAATAAAATATGTTTATTGTCCTCTAATCTCTTTAGAACCTGCAGCGAATCAATTTTACATTCAGTGAGTGTTCTGAAGAATAATACTGCCTTCCGGTATGAAAGAGACTCTGAATTTAGATGGTACAAAGGCTCAAAAAGCAAAGTTTTAACAAGATTATACCAAGACTATAAATACAATTCTTCCATGCTGAGCGCAGGCACACGTCAATGAAATGCACTTGTCTCCATAGCAGCAACATATGGACAATTTCAGAGATTTCAAATGGATGGATCAATTTTTCACACTATCGTTACAGGGAAAAGTAATGCTGAGAGAATTGAACCTCCCAGTCACATACTGCTATAACATTTTAATGGTTTGCCAACTGGGACACATACGATTGGCATCTGTAAACATGAAGGCAATGCGCAGTAAATTCTAATTAATATACGCATCTCCCAGCGTGGCGTGTTTTATCAGTGTACACACAGCCACACCTGGAGGATTTTATGCACTGGCAAGGTCAAGAACATAAGAAAACCTATAGGCAGGACTTTGCTGTGTCAGGTCATTTCAGGGGCGCAATAGAACAATGGATTTTACTGCACCGAAGACATACAACATATAATCTGGACATGCCATTTTATTTAAGATATAAGTTTGAAGAAGACTTTTATTACGCTTTTACTTATTTTGTTCATTGTAAATGCCAATATTGATCTAAAACGCCCAATAGAAAGAAAGAAGTCCAGTGGTCTGAGGTGTTTATAGCTGCAGCGCTGAATGGTGCCGTCTCTTCGCTGTAGAATACTTTATTTTTGTCTAATTTTAATTGCATTATTTTCTCTTTATGTATGTATGGTGCACACATGGTCCAGAGTTTGTTTGTGTTTTTATTAATTGCAAGTACGTACAGTGCTGAAGGCAGAGATGGGAATAGGTTAAAACAGATCTTAGCATCTTAGTCTTAACAAGCCTCAAATGCAGGAAAATGCCTGATTAATCCAACATGCTTGAATTGATCAAACGTTTAGACGAGTTTGAGGAAGCTAATGATTAGGGAACAATGTTATAACATGGTTAAAGGCTTATAAAAGTTGATTTTACATAATACATCCCCTTTAACTTCCTCTAGTGCTCATATTATACTGTGTAAACCAAAGCAAAGAAGTTTAGGGTGTCATGTCATGCTACAGTGACAATACTAAGACTAGAATAAAGAATAAAATATGAAAACTGCACTTGACTTTCAACTATATGGTTATTATAGTATAATACAATACAACATATACGTATATAGATTCCACTTTAGACCTCTCTATACCATATAAGACCAATAAAAAATACTAATAATGCAGATGAAAACGAGAGCTCAAGCCCCCGCAGAAGATTGGCAATTGCAAAAAGAAAATTCACGAAGGTCTGGTCACAGCTGCTCTTCATCTCCATACAAATTGGGGCCCTGAGATATTTTAGCTCTGAGAGGGCACCATTTTGTTTAGAATGCCTCAGACACAACTCTGAGACTGGAGCGGATCAAATTACTGTATAGTGCTGCAGGGAGCATGGGGAGGCAGCAGTGAAGCAAATTAAGTTAAAGGTTCTATGTGTAATAGCCAGCCAGAGCGGTCTGCGATTGTTGAAGACCACAGCAAATCAAAACATCTTCCCCAAAACATGCCAGAGTAGAGCAGCCCGGTCGCTCCGATGATAAATAGCCGGAGATATTGCTCTGGGTTATCTTTTTTTGTGAAAAAGTAATAACATCCTGACAGAGCTTAATGACTCTGAGTTGGCAGTCGGCATTAGCCTATATTCCAGAGTACACGGAGAGGTTGGAAATTAGGGTTGTCAAAAAATGTGTACTAATCGAAAGTAGTATTAAAGCTGGATACTCGGAGGAACAAGCATTAGGCCAATAAATACTGCATCGACTTATCACTAAAAATATGTTGGATGGGATAATATTTTGGGGAGGTTAGTACTTATCATGCATTTAGTTTCTTTGCACTATTATATTTCTATTTTATTTTTTGCTATATGATTAGGTTGAATGAATGCAAACTAAAAACTACAGTATGCTATTTATTTAACAATATTATAGATTTAGAATAGTTTTTTGTGGTCTAAATCTGCTCTTAAAATATTATTGGTTTTGTCTATATTTATTTCAGCAGTAGATCGCCCTTCAAAATGTATGACATGCCCAATGGATACTGAAAAAGTAACAAGTTTGCGCAAAATGTTTTCTGAAAAGTTTAAGATCTATATCAGACTAAGCACTATTATGTATCATTTGAAATCCTATTATACTCAGGCCTGTCACAATAATTACTAAATTGACTTGTCGTTCCATACATTACAGATGGAATCATTATATTCTGCAGTCAGTATTAATCGTGGTGCTTTTTCTTTGCATTAGTTGGAAATGTTTGGTTCTTTTTCTGTATTTGAGCTGTAGTGTATTGAATTATGAACTTCTATGACTCATTATAGATACTACAAAGTGTTACATTATGTTATTTATTTATTGCAGTTCATATTTTTAACAAATTCTGTGCATTTAGAATAGTTGTTTGGGGTAATTAAGCATAAGGCTATGGTTTTAATAGTAACATTTATCATCTAGATTTACTTCAGCAATATGTTTCACTATGTGTTATTGTGACAAATTTAATTATACTGTCATACTGCAAAGTTTTGACACATTCGTGGGATTTATTATTTATATCTTGTTTTATTGCATTTTTCCATTTTCCTGCTGTTCTTGAACTGTGCGTTGCAACACTTGAATTTCCCCACTGTGGGACTAATAAAGGCATATCTTATCTTATCCTTACAATCACTGCAAAAATGTAAAGCTAGTATTTTAAACTGAGCATGTTTCTATAATAGAATTTCTATAATAGACTTTCTATTTTCATCCTCCTAAACTAGCCGAAAAAGGGCACTTTTTGCACCACGTCCTTGCAGTGGCCAACAGCCACACTGTGACTGGACAATGTGTCTTGTTCCAGAGCACAATGACAGGTGACACTCCACTGAAGTCTATAGCCTCTGGTTCCTTTGAAAAATGCAGCAACTGTTTTAGTGATAAGAAAGTAATAGTATACAATTAACTCTGAGAAAAGCACTGTCATTTGTACATTACTGTAATCACACACTTAATTGTCTTTTTATATTGTGCCAGAAATGATTTTCAACAATTCTGTGGTTATATGTTGAGTCACACACAGAACAAGTAACCAAACAGAGGCTGCCACTGAATCCGTGCGCTGAATGACTAGTGATTTATAACAATAAAATTGCCACTATTGTGGTGATTTGCAGAACCCACTTCTGCTCTACCGTGGCGTTCCAAAAAATGTGGATTTCATTTGGCTGTAGACACCAATCTGAAACCAAGAATAAAAATGATATTTGAAAATATTAAACTATATTCCTTGCCTATCATTTTGCCATTTAATCACAGTGGGCCAAATTTTAAAATAATTTCTCGAGTTCTGTTCCCTCCAAACATACTGAAATTCAGCTGCTTTACTCTCTCTCAAGAACGTTTATGGTTTCACTTTTTTCAGATCTCAACACTATTTTCAGCTAGACATGACCAAAGACTGTGCAAGCATTTTGTATTTGAAATATTAAAGGGGCATGTTAAATGTATGTTGAGTCTCTTGGATGTTATTACAGCAGAGAACGGGTCGTGAGCCCCAAGAGAAGGTCATCGTCTCCAGTCTCTCCAAACACTCAGCGCATCTGTAAGGCTTCGTCACATGTCAAGAAGTCACCCTCTGGTTTGGTTCAAATCAAAACACATATTTTCTGTTCTCGCCTCATGGGACGCAGCCTTCTGGCCACAAGTTTCAACCACATAAAAACATTGCTTTTAGAAGACGCAAGCTTTTGATCTGGCTATCCACAGTCCAACACTGCTCCATCGCCCTCAAAGAGAATCCATAATTAAGAAGTTGGACAAAAAGACAAGAGTTTACCCAAGGTGAACTATTTTATGATATATTCCTTTTAATTTTCTTGGAGGTGTTTATGTGCTGGAGACACTGGAGACATAATGCCACATGAAGAGGGCAATTTATGAGTAAGTTACAAAGCCAGTGACCTCGGTACTGGCAGTCCTGTTCTCTTTTGGGTCCTCGAAAGCATCATCAACATCGGGTCACATAAGCCCTGACACAAATATGGCTTTAAGCTACTGTTGGCATTTTAATTTTGGCAAACGGGTATAGATTCCTCTTGCGCTGAACATGATTATATGATGCCAGACCAGCAGATTGAACAGAGCATTGAATAAAGCCTCCATTCTTCAGTCATTTGGCCTGGCGAAAAAAATTAAATATTTAAATTTCTCTCATATATTTCTATATAAGAGTGCGCACCTTGATGGCATTTGTGTGTTTGTGTGCGTTTATCATCTTTTTCTTTTTGGTTAAGAAGGTTAGACGGTGGTTTTATGCATAGTTATCTCAAGTAATGCCTTAGAATTCACTGCTAACAATAACAGCACCAAACAGTAACTACAATTTTTAGGTAACTTGTCATTTTTATGTGATCTTAAGCAAATTCAGACCATGAAGCTGCAGCACGCTCATCTTATTTCATGTAATATTTTAAAATAAATAAAAAATCTGCAGTTTACATTCACCACATACGGTATCACAGCTTTATTCATTTCCTTTGAGACTACATTGTATTAGGCATGAATACTGCAAATCAGGCTCATTATCGAAAGGCTGCAGTGACAATCAAGACAACAAAATACAGATAATGCTTCAAACAGCAGCGGCTTGTCTAATTCCATTGAGCTGCTATCAGTATCACGCGCACTTATCTCGCCTTTAGGCCAAACAGTGACACCTGGTGAAGAAGATCGTGAGCTCCCCTCGCAGTCGGCCGGGAGAACAGCAATCAGTGCAAGTTGAGGGAACACGCCACGGTAACTTTGCTCGGCGTCGGGGTGTCAGGCGCGCACGCAGACGCACAACCCCCCCCACACACACAACTGTGCTCCACACGAGATGACTGAGCGCACGGGCCTAGCGCACATGGGTTAAGTGATTCCAGATCAGATTGCGCGCAATTCATTACGCAGAACTACTGAATCAAAACAAGAAAAAAAAAAAAGAAAAAAACAGGAAGAAGGCTCTATCTGTATCTGGGATAGCATGACAATCACTTTTAGTCAGAGATAAATGCTCTTTCAGGACTCTAAAGAAGAAAAAAAAGAAGAAAATGAGATTGAACTCCTAAATAAAACATATGATCCTATGCGCTTCCGTTGATACCGACATGGCCTGTGCCTCTGTGCCCGTTTGCATCACACCTCGCCTCTGACTTGACAGCTTTTATTTAGACCAGGTATGTTTTAACAGTCTCATTTCGAGCTCTTACGCGTCCGTTTCTTTTCTGCGGCACCGCGTCGTCCAAAGATGCTGGCTCACACGGCGCACGGACGCACGCAACGCAACGCAACGCAACGCAGCAGCCAAGTGCACATAATCAATAAAACAACTCATTTGCATAATGTTTAGCTACTGTAGTCCTATAACGCCGGAGGACAGTTTGTATTCCTTTAACAGGCGGGTGACGACATTGAGCCAAAACGCGTGGCAAAGCGGCGTGAAAAGGACGCGTTAGGAGACGAAGGGGGGTCAGCGTGGATTATGAAGGCGAAGATTTAGCCATAAAAGGGACAAAAACCGGCCAGCGCAGTAACATGCTGACCACGCAACATCGCCATAACTGTGCCACGGCGCTGTATTAAAGCGCCACCTTCCCCGTCCGCTACCTCGTGGTCAAGGAAAAAAAAAAAACACTAATCCCACAAAAAGGTGCCGCGTTCAGTGTTATGTCTTACCTAAAACTGACTCTCCCCTCTTCGCGGTAGCTGCGGTCCAAGGTTTGTTAGTTGTCGAGCCAACAACTTCTGCTGTAGCATATGTATCCAGTGTTCATGCTGGTGGCTCAGTCGGTGATGTTGGATTGCGGATGGTTTGGCAATCCTTTTCATGCTCAAGGGAAAAAAATCCTCTTTTTCGGCGTGGTCTCTGGCATTGGCGCGCTCTAGGACGAGAATAAGAAAAAAAGAGAGAAAAAAAAAAAGGTAGAAAAAAATAACAAGTAGCGAAGTCCGTCAGCGGGGAGAGAGGAAAACGGAACTCTCGGGATGATTAGGGAGATTTATGCCGACGTGTTTTCTTTGAACTCTTTTTTTTCCGTAGGAGCAGGAGGACGGATCTCGAGGAAGAGGAGGCTGGGAGATGCACAGACCGAGGGCGAGAAAGGGGAGGTACAAAGAATACAGTCGCGTATTGTAGAGGACGGTCATAGCAGACAGTAAAAGGGGTGGGTCCGGGCGTGATGAGGCGGAAGAGAGGCGAGGGAACAGAGGGTGGATGAGGATAAAACGCGGTGTCGTGACTTTTTTCATGCTTCTGGGTAAATATTTTGCCCGGGGACACACGGACGTGGTCACCGGAGGGAATCGGGTTCAGATGCGAAGGGAAACTAGACGATGCGGTTTAAATAAAGACTTTGTAGGTGTTGAGGTAGCTAAATGCCTCTTATAAAACGGTGTAGGATGTGTATTTCTAAATAAATAAATACATAAAAGACTGGCCACAATAGTTTAAACACAGGGTGGCATTTTATTTGGTCTTAAAGGACGAGTTTTATTGGGAGTAAGAGTTGGAGTGGTGTCGCTCTCCATGGTCCTGAACTTGAAATACAATCAATTAGCTTAATAAAAAAGAAAAAAGAAAAGAAAACAGCCCCGCAGACAAGAGCATATGAGGATTAGACACTTTTTCCCATTAACCAAATAGGCTACACAACATAGGTCACAACAGGTGCTTCAACATGTCTGAATCTGTGAACACAAAGTGATAATGTCATGTAAAATGTGCTCAATTTACCTTTTAACCCGACTTTGAGAACTTAGCAAATCACCTGACCTAAACAATGAAAAGGTCATAATCAGTTTGAGTGGTTTTCCAAATATTATACAAGCCTGAGCGTTTGCCCTGGTGTAGTTTCAATATATATTCTTTGGTCTCATTAAAAATACATCTATACACGTGCTTCAGTCCATGCTGAAGTGGACATCTTCTTATGATAACTCCCCAGGACATGACTTTCTAGACTGGGACAGCATTATAGCAGCAGTGGACAGCGCTCACTAGAGTCCTCCACTGGTCCACTCAGAGTCAAGTGTCTCCGGCTTCCACCGAGGGCCACAGAAAACGTGCTGCTGCTGCTGTTACTGCTGCATGGAAGTCAATGAGGCTCAATGGATTAATGCAGTCATTACCAAATCATTAGAGTGGAAGTGGTGCTGACACGTGACAGGTTTTCTTTGCCAGAGCAGACACGAAGCACTGCAGGTTGGGGCAAATGGTGCAGCATTAAAATCCAATTGGCCATAGCCTTTATAATGCAAACCCACGGCATTTTATCGGTTATTTCAGAGTTTTAAAGTGCTACTTGAAAGTTAGTTTCTGACAGCTCAAGTACATTCCCTGTCCCTTCTTTGTTACGTGTCAATACTCTGTGTCGCAAGGGCAGATACAGAAGACAGCGGGAAAGGTAGAAATGTGTATTTTTCATGACATGTACATTGTGAAGGAAATTGTGCTGATGAGGGGGAGTGACAGCCAGCAACTAAAATATTGTCACCCCATCTAACTGACTAAAGAGTCTCAAACTTTCCACTCAAATCAGACAAAAATAACATCTTTAATATTCAAAACGAGGATACACCACGCGTGAAACACTAAACCATCCTTAAAATCTGTTCCAAACTAAAAAAATAATTATAATAATACTTAAAAAGCATAAGGGTTGGGGATTTGTCGCTGTCCGTGGTGCTGAAATTAGAATAATTTGAAGGATTGTTAAATTGTCAATTGAAATAGATTGTTAGATAATTTCTCACATAAATGAACTCAAAAAAGGTAAATGATCACTTCACGTAACTTTTTAATGAGTCTTAAAATGGCTTTACTGTAAAACAAACTATAGGACAGCACACTTTGACAGTCATGATCTAATTATCGGTCTCTCATGCCACCACATGCCACTCTAACCTGCTCTTTATCTTCAGGCTGTCGAGCAAAAAATACAATTTGGTACTGTACAGACCTGGCTCCATTATCCACATAACTTCAGTAATTGTGCCATATTTAACCCCCGCTGAGACACCAACACCTTTGTATGAGTTAGATTTACTTGGACTTTAATGATCTCGAATCGGGCTCCTTGTTAGAAGCCATGCGGTGAATTTTCCCTCCTAGCTGCCCGGAAGAATGTTCGCACCTGCTTAGATTGACAAGCTCGTAATGGCTGATCTCTGAGGTTTAGGCTACACAGGCGTTTCGGCGGCGATAGTGCACGGCTGTCACAGAGTAAGCAGACCTCTCGCCGCCGCAGCCATGACAGCAAAGACACATGT